>JAUZSZ010000115.1:18192563-18203371 GCA_034780575.1 Labeobarbus marequensis | reverse complement strand
GCAGAAGCATCATGACCCTCATCCTCAACCCCTAAATCCTGTGGTCTAGTCCTGTAAGCTCTAAAAAGGTTAAAACTCTCCTTCCTTCCCGGTTCATGCGTTCGAATCTAAGCCTGTCGCGAATTTATATTAAAGTAGATTTAAAACACAAACACTCGCTCGGTGTGAAAAAAGCTTATGATCAAAGACGTTCAACGATACCTCTACAAAGCGTGTGTTTAATTAGAGTTTGTATTAGCTTGGAAGTGTATTTTTTGTTCCGGCAATACACCGGGACAGCTAACGTTATGTGTCTGTGCTAACTTTTACTCTCCACGGCTAGAATCATTTCCTCGAGTCGGTTCTTTTGAATAACAATTATTTTCAAAGATCAATCAAATGAACAGATTCACTGGTTCTTTGTATTATCACGTGGTACCTTGCGTGTAGGATTAAAGTTGACTGAAGATTGATTCAAGTTTATTTAAGGGTTATTTACAAATTCATACATTTGCAGTAGGTTGTTTGTAGCATTTTTTTGCTATTTGGCTATTAAAGCAACTTCCACCCTGTTAGTCAAATCTAAGATTCACTCACGTTATTTACTGACTCACTGAACAGAGAATCGAATGCTTTTATTAGCAGCTCACTCATCGGTCCTTGGCTCATTACGAAACTGATAAATTCAAGTTCAAATGGGTCCATGAGAACAGCTCGGACCGTTTCAGTCCGGTTCGTGAAGGAATAGTTCCAAACGGTTTTGTGAATCGATTCAGTGAAAAGATTCGATTCAAAAGAACTACCCGCCAACCGCGCCACTATCCAGATGCTTCATTCGCTCAACAAGGTGCCTGGAGCATATTAGAGCACTATCACGCTAAAAGCATGGCGTCCGATGAACCTAAAGCCAAGAGGATTAAGCTCAAGGAAAAAAAGCTCAGGTACAGTAAACACAAGCATTGATTGAAGAGCATAGAATGACAGAGTCAAAAGGTGTGTTTGGTATTTTATTGAACACGGGGCGGTTTGTTTGCCAGCACTTTTGTTTTGTGTCAGAGGTAGGCTGCGTGTCACTTAAAGTCCATGTGCTGTCAATTCAGTGTTTTCTCTCAAAAGCACATTGTTGTTGCATTGGGGAGGAATGTATTGGGCATTTTTCCATTATAAAGCAATGCCGATGAATCAGTTGGGTTTGCTGCAAAACATAAATCGCAAACTCGTGATCGTGGGGGATTTTTATGAGTGAACAATATCCAAACCGTTCCCCCATTTACTTGAATTATTCATAGTCGAGTGGTGAGTTCGTGCTGTTGTGTACCTATGAACACTTTTAAACATCCTTGTCCTTGAGTGTTTTCTATCGACCACTGGAGTGCGTCCCTCCGGCTCCACGTGTCTTTTGTTATGCAGCGGGCTCTGCTGCAAAAAAGTCTTCCTGCTGTACGGTAACACAACTGTAAGGAACACGCATGCATATATTACATCAATACATGCATGCATTCAAAAAACAATGCATGAACACACAATATAGTTGTTCGTTTAGTTTCTGCTCCATGCACAAATGTTGGTTGCAAGTTCTGTAGGTCACTTTCCGGCGGATATTTCTGTCCCAAACCCATTGACACCGGTCTTTTCAGATATGCGGTGGCTTTAGCAGCGCTGTCATTACGAAATATCAGCTAAGACTAATGTTCCCTCGTTATTTGGTTAATGGCTATTGAGAACAGATGATACTAGTGTGTATGTATGCATGTAACGTTACTAGTATCATGTAAGAAAACGGTTAGGTCACCTCTGGATATTGCTCATTATTGTTTGTACTTTGTATTTTGGGTATTAGCTATTAGTCAGCCAATCAACAATGCTGCTGCGAGGTTCAGCCAATCAGCAGCGAGGTACTCTTGCGTCTCTGAGAAACTAACATTGCCGACCGCTGTCTGGCTGTCAGTAAACTCCAGTGAGCATCACCTCAAGCCATCCTCATGCCTACAGCCAGGTAGGGCTAAACTGGATAGTCAGACACCTATTCAGCTATTTAAGGAATTTTATAAGGTTTAAAATTGTGTCATTCCATAAAAAAAACAACAACAACAGTTTTTCTAACTCAAATAGCATGTCGTTTTAAGAGAATTTGGTAATGTTTTGGCTAATGGAAGCTCACAAGATGTGATGCTATATTGTTTTCTGGATAGTTTGCTTATTTACCATGTTTCTGAGATGGCTGTTTAAGTTTGTTGTACAGAAATGGTTTTAGTCACTACAGAAGTGATATTTATATATTTCTTTATGCATTTAACAGCACCCCCTAAACATCTGTTTTAGAGCACCAGGAGCTTCACAAACTCCCACACTGACACATCTGTGGTTATTCACACGTTTCTTATAACTTACACAAAACAATTGTCTTTCTTTGAATGTAGGAGTGCAAATGATCATTTAGACAAATTTAGTTCCCTCCTTTGTGTTAGAAATCATGTCTCATTCCTTGTAGTTTTTGGAAGTGCTGCCTTAATTGTTTACATTAATAATAGAGAATAATATATTATGGAAAAACATGCAGACTTTTATCATTATTCTTTGCAAAATGAGTAATTTTATCACTTCTGTCAACAATAGATTAGAGGCAAAGTTTTAATTTTAGGGTCTCCACCACACATGTCTGATCCAGGGTGAATGAATGGTCAGTCACTCAGCCACGTGCTTGAATGCTTGGTTTGTTAGATATGGTGACTGTCTTCTCTTGCTTTCTTTAATGTTTTAGTGCTGTCTCGTGTAAAATATTTATGACATGCATTTCGCTTTAAAACTGTGTGTCTGGTTAAACAAATACTGTTTCTGTGTCTGATAGACAAAATATCTAGCTTGTAGCTCATCATGGATTTCATTAAAAAGAAATGCTTACGTATTTCAAATTGTGTAATGTGCTGGAGTTTATGCTTCAATGGGTCTTCTATGTTTATGCTGAATTTCTGTTATGAAAAGTCCCTCAAGACAAAAATGCTTGAGTTGCCCACATTTTTTGATTTTTTCTTGAAAATGCTGAAAATAGTCTGCTTGGTCAAAAAAATGTCCCTGCTGTCAAATCGTGCAAGTGAATCACAAAGGCTGTGTGCATATGCTTTTAGTGTAACTATGCTATGTCTGTTGTTAGGACTACTCAGTTGTTTTCCTGTCTTAACTGGATACGCATGTCTTTTTTTGCAGTCATAATGCCCTTTTCGGGATGGGAAACCCCCTGCTTGACATCTGCGCTGTGGTGGACAAAGACTTTCTAGACAAGTAAGTCACATGTTTCTTTCAAATCGATTTGATCTGAATCTATTTAATGACATGATTGGGCACTGCTGTATGTTTGCTTTTGTATCAGTGTGCCATGTCATAATTTTTTCTTGGGTGACGTGTGAACTAAAACCTCTTTTTTTTAACATGTCACCGAGTGGTTGATCTTTGGTCAGCTTATGTTAGGTTTGAAGAGACGTTGGAATTCCATTAGATTTTGGGTTCATAATATTCTTTTTCTTTCGGCTTTGTAAAGAAATCAAACCTAATACGTTTACTAGGCCAAGTGTCCTTGTTTTGTTTATGGTCACTTCATTTGTCAGTACTTCATGCTGAAATGTATAAACTGATCAGATCAAATTGCAGAATATACCAGGTCGCTTTTTTTTTCTGTAAATATAATTTTTTTTTAAACAATCAAACTACAGTTTGTCTCCTAACTGTCACCACTATTGCAAACAGGTTTAATAATCTTAAAACTGCTGTTTCAGACAGAACAGCTGGACCTGTGGCAGACTTTGACTGTAATGTTTTCCATTCAATTTATTCTAAAGTGTAAAGCAGTTTTAGTTGCATGACCTGTTGTTTGCAGGGCAGAGTCAAAGAATAGATTACTAAGATGTGTTAAGAGAGCTCAGTAAGCTGCCTATTTAATGATTAGATATTGGCCAGCACATGATTGACCACATACTGAATATAAAAAGACTTTCAACATAATGGAAAAAGAGTTGTAGCTACTTGAGCAATCTGACTGGATGATGAGAAGCGAAAAAACTGCTCTATCACCTAAATCTCAGTAATGCCACTTGGTCACTTATTATGTTCTCTTAAGACATTATTCATGGACAAATTAAGGTTTGACTCCTTAGGTTAATTTGTTAACCTTTCCTTTCATTTGAGAGAATCATAACAAGATCCCCAACAGTTTACCTGCATGTACACTACCGTTTTAAAAATCTGGGTAAGGTTTTTGGTTTTTAAAAGAAATGCTCACCAAGGGTGCTTTATTTGATCAAAATACCGCAAAAACAGCTATATTGTGAAATATTATTATAATTCAAAATAACTGAGCAATTTGAATATATTTTAAAAATGTAATTTATTCCTCTGATGGCAAAGCTGAATTTTTTAGCATCACATGATCCTTCAGAAGAGTCTTTTTAAGATTAAACATAAATGTTTTTACTATATTTGACAGTAAACAACAAAAATAAACTTTTAATATCATTTTATTATTTTTACCTTTGCTCCAAATATTTTTTATTGTTGTTTCATAAGACCTCCAATAGTTGCGATGAGTCAGTGTCTAGTTCCATAATCCTCTTCAGATGTAAAATTTCACTTTATTAGATGAGCTGTTATGACCATTTGTACCACAAACACAAACTACAGACAGTTGGTTTCCATTTTTAAAAGTACACCAAGTTCATGTTGTTTTGTTACAAAAGACTCATGAGTGACCATGTTTTTGTATGGATTCAGAGACAGAGTTCAGTTTAAATGAAATAGGCAAATTATTGTTCTCGCTTCCAAAGACGTTTTAAGTTGATGAAGTGATTATGGCTCAACGAAAGAAGCTTTATTTTGTGTTACGGCTAAGACCTTCACCTACAGCCGTCTTACTAAAATGAGCTGTCGCATGTGTTTATCTTTATCTCGGGGTGGATGGAACTGTTCTGTGTAGATTGTGCCATGATAATTTCTGTTGACTGAGAGTACATTTCAAGATGATTAGCTGTACGTGACAACAAAATATGGTACAAATTCGTTTAACATGAATTACTTTAGACATAGGGTTTTTAACCATAATTTAATGCCAGTAATATCACTGAATGGAAAAAATAAATAAATAAATAAATAAATGTCAGATGTTTCTTTTACTTGTTCTTGATGAGTAGATCTGGTGTTACAAAGATGCTTTGTGTGTCTTACAGGTATGGACTCAAGCCAAATGACCAGATATTAGCAGAAGAGAAACACAAGGAAATGTAAGTGTTTTTTTTACCCGTGTCTTTTAACACAGGCCATTTTGGTATGTTCAGTGATATTGAAGACTGATTATAGACATTCAACCCTTCATATGAATAGAAAAATCTGTTTCTAGTGTTCATGAGAATAGCTCTCATACTGGCGTGCGGCAAAATCTACTTCCCTAGTGCAATTCCCGATTTAGTAGCACTCAATAAGTAGCACGAGTGTTAAAAGGTTTTATACTCATGGCTGTATGCCAACAAAGCAATTTCACTTCATTTCATCTTTAGAGGATGTGAGATCTCCTCAGGAGGAAGTGCCTGTATGATGCATTACCAAAGCACCATTGTAGTTTTGTTGTCATCTTGTGCATTGATGTTTCTCCATGTTGATTAGCATCTGATCTAAACGATTGATCCTCTTTAGTGCAAAGATTAGAAGGATGTTTAACACATTAGTTGGATACTGACAGCTCTGAATTATGTTCAGACGGCTGGATTCATCTGATCGCACTTCCCTTGATCTAATCGTGTGAAAGCAGTATTTAAGTCTTTGGTCTCGGCAGTGAATCCCATAATGATTAGATCCTCAGATGGATACGGTGATTTAATATGTGATACTGAGAGTGTGGCACCAGTAATTTCAGCATCAGGGGAAACTCGCAGTAGCTTTATGGTAACATGCACTTTTGTCTAAACATTTTGATGTCATAGTTGCATCATAAAAAGCTGATATGCACCATTCTGCTGCTTTTGCACAATCCAGCTGATCTGCACTAAATTCTGCTGTCTTTTCTGAGTGGCTAGAGCAAGTTTACAGTTCACATTTGTTCAACATAGAGTACAGTATGTCCTGCTTTTGGTAATGGGCTTAGGAGTTAGTTGAAAGCCTTAGGAATTAGAACAGAGATGTATTGTTTACTGCATGTAATTGCATGTAGTTTGGGATATATTTAACTTGTTTTTCTTCACTGTAGTTAGTTTTTAGAACTTCATTTTTTACCCAGTACTCCTCCTCATTCATCTTGGTTTGGAAATTATTGATGTCCAGTTATATTTGGTCAGAAAGTACCAAGTGGATTCTGGAATGGACAGAGCTTGATAAGTGGGCTTATTGATGTTGCAAGAAGGAATAGAAGTACAATGAATTTAATACGTTGTAATATTGTTTAACAACATACTGATTGTTGATAGTCCCCCCCCCCCCAAAAATAAAAATTTTCACTACACAAAAACGCTATAAAACAGTTTTGAAGTTGTGAGTTGAATTACATGATCTGTTACCCTCATACAGTATGTGCCATTGAGTTAACAATGAACAGTATTTTCATAATACATTTATTCCATAATACATTTATTTTTTAATTATATAAATTATTATTAGTTCATTAACTTGAAATGTTACAAATATGTATTAGTATGTGTAGAAATTAGCATTAAAGGGGTAGTTCACCCAAAAATGAAAATTGTCGTCATTTACTCAGCCTCATGTCATTCCAAACCTGTTTGAGTTTCTTTCTTATGTTGAACACAAAAGAAGACATTTTAAAGTATTTTGAAGAACCAAACCATTTGGTTCCCATTGACCTCCATAGTAGGGAAAGAAATACTACGGAACTCAGTGGGGGGGCCATCAACTGTTTGATTACCAGCATTCTTCAAAATATCTTCTTTTTATGCTCAGCATAAAAAAAGCAAGAAACTCATACAGGTTTGGAATGGCATGAGGGTAAGTAAATGACAATTTTCATTTTTTGGGTGAACTATCCCATTAACCAAGATTAGTAAATGCTGAAAGTGTTCAGTTTTTAACTGAAAACTCCTAACATATAAAAACTTAACTTATTTCAGCAGAGCTTCATATGAAAACAACTATGGGTTAATGATCATATCATCTATATATTTAATGGTGAACCTTTAAAAAACAAAGGATTGCAGTCAAAAAAGTGCCATTTTCTCTTTATCCGCTATATGTTTATGACACTGTATTATGTACTGTAAATGTTAAATATAAACACAGAACACACAATGACTTAAATATGTTGTTTGTTTTTTTCTGTTTTTCAAAACACTAAGGTTGTAGGAAATGTTTGGCTGTCCAGATCAGACTGTGGTTGTGTGTAACAAGCTCTTCTCAGAAGTTCTTTCCAAAGGTTGTAGGGTTGTTTTTGTTTGGATTCATAGATTATAGAGTTTAAATTGAGATTGAGCCGAAAGACATGGATTAGACAGAGACCTTTTGCCCTGTATTTGTTTACTCAGCTGCGCTGTGCGCTTCCTCTCTCTGTGTGCGGATCTCAACAATGCATCACTTCAGCATGCACAATATAAAACATATATGATCACGAGGGGGCCCATTCATTACACTTCAAACAATATATCTTATTGTCTGTAAATCATTGGGTTGTTCCTTCTTGGCTTATACACACGGATGCCTGTGTGACATTAACACTCATTCAGTTTGCTAATGATTATCTTCTGTGGGCCGGTAACCTCAAACCATGCTAAATGTTTGATTCAGCCATGATGTGTTGCTTTGCAGTGTTTGGATGCTTAATCTAGGTTGTGATGATTCTGGTGGGAACCAAAACTTTTGTCACTGGCTATTATGTTTGAAGCTGTGGGCCTCTCTTCATTGGCCTTGTATGAAGAGAAATGAATGTGGCCTACCACTGAGAAAAAGCAAGGACCACCCTACATCCCACTGTGTTTAAAGAATTCAGATGCTTAAATTGGTTCAAGCCAAAAAAAAAAAAAAACACAAAAGTGAGAAAAGGCCTGTAAGCTGCCTAAAGCAGTGTGGAGGCATATGTCATCCTCTAAACCTTAAAGCATTTGATCCAAAGTACCCTTTGTTGTGGCAGCTCTGAATGTCACTTCTTTCAATGACTTTCACAGTCGACTCGTGCAGGTTTTTTTTTTTGTTTTTTTTTTTAAACCACTTTCTCTTCATGTATATGTTCCTTTTTGAATTTGATTTGTGCACCGATGTGTGTTCAATTTATTTCCGACCACTTCAGGTTGAAAGGGTCTGATTTGGTGAGTCTGCAGTATTATAAATTCACTCCCACTCTGCTCTCTTTCATTGTGCTTATCAGAGATTTTGCCCCGACACAAAGGCAAACAGCCAGCAAGCAAGCAACAGGTGGAGAGGCCCGACATGCTCTTCGTTAATCACAACACTTGATAAACCTGCTATATATGATTCAGCCGTGCATTTAAAGCACATTCAACCCGTTCTCAGTCCCTCTGTCTGGTTGCTTTCCTTTGACCCACGCTAAAACCAATAGTGTAATCTTTATTTTAGAACTGTTTGAATTTGTATTTGTAATTTTGTAATTATGAAAGTGCAATATTATACCTTATCCTTTTTTAGGCTGATATTAGGGAGATTAAAGATTATGCTTTTATTTTATAGGTATTGGTCAATATTAGATATTTTGCATGATCATTTCCTTTATTTTTACGTTTACACTACCGTTGCTTTCACTCACTTAGTTAAAAAAAAAAAAAAAAAAGTAATTTGACACTTAAAGAAAATGTTTAAAATGTAAATGAGTGCAAATCTCAAAGTAAATAGCCATATTCCATTCTGTACATGCTGGAGATTTAGATTTGTAGATTTTTAGTGTTTTTAAATGTATTTAGACGGTTCAAGAGTTTTATTTAAAATAAAATATAATAAAATTCTATTGTATTTTATTTTGTTTTATTTTATTTTGCATGAAAAACAGCTTATTGGAATTGGCCAGAAGTAGAATACTGTATAATTCAAATATTGTTCATCATTAATTGTAAAAGGTGTAGAATTTCGGCTTTTGTTTCTGCTGCTTTGCCAGCATTTAATTTCATGAATACAGTCACAGCTGAGGCCTTGCTGTGTGTAGTGCTGAACATCTGACTTTAGCCATTACTACATTCACAATATTGTCCAACCTCTCAGAGCTTACTGCTTAAATATAGATTTTTGCATTGCATAATTTTGTTCATTTACATTCTGGGTCAATTGAACTGAAGAGTGCTTGAGTTTTATATTACAGACAGATGCCCTGGCATTATGCTGTAGACTGTCTGGGTGTATGCTGGCATTTATTGGTCTCTATGTGACTTATGAGGCCCTGAGGCAGCAGAGTACAGTCACCAATCATTGTACTCCTGTTACAGCTTCAGACTGTGTGTGGTGTTCATATGCAGTGGTTGATTTTCTATTGGCAGAGTCCAGTGTACATTTACTAAATGTTCCCATCTGTCTCGTTTTCTTTAATCTGATCGTAGAACATTGTATCAGTTGGGGAAGGCAAGATCCTGTTTTATCAGCCACTGTGCATTTGGGTGAAGGGAAAATAATGGTAAAATTGAAAAATAGAGCTTTTTACAGAAATAGGTTTATAATCAGTTTAGAGATGCCACTTTATCTAATGCAGTGAAATTCAGTAATTTAAATTTAAATTAAGTCACAGATGAAGTGTCCAAATATTTTTTGGGGCCATTAATAAAAAGTTAACTTTGAACATCCTTCATAGAAGCTTTTTAGAACAAGATTGTGTAGTTAGAGCATCTACCAGCAGGGGCTTAACTGAGCCCATGTTAACCAGAAAAAACCTTGACCCCTGTAGAAACCCAGATTGTTAACTCACTTGTAGAACACTGCCATCTTGTGACAAATAATTTTTTAACGTTTACATCTATAATGATCTATAAATATATTATGTATTTATAAGTTTTTATTTAAATTTATTATTTAATTTAAATTATTTATTTGTAGTTAAGGATTGTTTCCCTTATTTTTTTACATTAGCTAATAATTTTTACCTAATAATTGTAAATAATTTGGAAATTACTTTTTTTATAGCTTTCTTCTTTGCATCTACAATGAGAATTTCTTTATGTATTTCAATGATTTTATTTGATTTAGGTAAGATTTTATCTGAAATGTAGATTTTTCTCTAAATTAATTAACATGATATTTAATGTTATTTAAAAAAATCTTGTGTAATTTTATCTGCTGTATTTTATTTGGTTTTATTTGTATTCCAACTCTAGCCTTAGATGCTGACATGGCAATAAAAATAACTACTAGTCTTTGATTTGTTTTATTTATTTTTGAGAGATTTTCCCAAAATATCAAGACAAAAAAAAAATATTTGTATATAGCTCTGCAATGTGTTTTTATGTCATTGTAATTGAAGTCATTTCTGTTTTAAGAGGTGCCATGTGTGCCAGTGTTTTAAAGTAGTGAGCAGCTGCCTCTAGTCTAGTAACACAGCAGCATGTTTGGAAAAAACATCAGCTCATGTGAACAGACCCCAGATGAAGTACCACTGGCAGCCAGCAGGTGGAGGCATATGCTCAGACATTTTAACAGTTTCACACGGCACCATGCCGCAGGGTGGCTTTTGCTCGTGCACCACAGGAAATCTTATCCTATTTCAGATTAGTTTTGTTTAGCTAGGGACGGACAATTGAGTTGCTTCCCAGGCTGAAAGGCAAAGCTTGACTGAAGTTATTTGTTTTGAAACTCTCAAATTGAGTCATTTGTATATACTGAAACAGTTATTGAGAACACATCGCATTGAGTTC
>JAUZSZ010000115.1:18140756-18158359 GCA_034780575.1 Labeobarbus marequensis | reverse complement strand
TTTTGCCTGGCTGAAGTAATGTGAGGTGGTTTGTCTCTGTAATCGGAAATGTGACCTTCTGTGCCCTTCAGTGTTTCTCTCCTTTAAGGAACTTGTTGGGTTTTGGATGCCCATGCAGCATGTAGTGATTCTTCTCAAAGATAGAAACTCTGGAAAGTTTTCTTCAGCCTACTATTGTGTATTACATTTAAAAAAGTATATCAATTATTAATACACTAAAAGAATATGCTTAAATGCAAACTGAATGTAATGTTTTCAGACAATTAAAATAAAAATTTCTTATACTTAAAATTTATATCAAATCCAATTAACTTTGAGTGTTTTTTGACCCACGTAAAGGGATAGTTCACCCAAAAATGAAAATTTACTCACCCTAAAGCCATCCTAGGTGTATATGACTGTCTTTTTTCAGTCAAACATAATCAGAGTTATATTAAAAAATGTCCTGGCTCTTCCCAGCTTTATAATGGCAGTGAATGGGGATTTAGAGATTTTGAAGCCCAAAAAAGTGCATCCATCCATCATAAAAGTATTCCACACAGGGGGTTAACAAAAGGCCTTCTGAAGCAAAGTGATGCATTTGTGTAAGAAATATATCCATATTTAAAACTTTATAAACAGTGATCTCTAGCTTACAATTGTAATCAGTTGGCTACTTTACACAGGCTTTAGTAAGTTAATCATCAACACGTGAAAATAAGTGCAATTTTTAAAAGTGTACAATTATATTAACTAAGTATAGTGTTTTTTTTTTATTATATACTTTTAAGATTCAAAGCACACTTACAGGTGTACAGTCAGTACAGTTAAGTGTACCTCTTTTTCACAAGGGTAGCACAACTAGTGTACCTTTTTCATTACAAGTTTTTGTCCTTTTAAAGTTTCAAAACGGCCACATGAAGCAAAATGTAGTCAATACATGTAAAGCTCAAACTTTGTCAGATCAGAATATACATACTGGATGCTCAAACACCATTAACTATCTGTTTTTAAAGTGTTCTAAATTTCTCAAATTAAATCCATTTTCCACATAGACGTGGCCGTGTTTTGCCAAAACATTCACAGTATTTCACAAAAAAAGAGAAGAAATTAATGGACAGATGATGTAGAACGAGTCAGAGTAAGTGGTGCATGCTTTCATCACATGTAAATGAGAAGATGAAGAGCCTCCTCGAGCAGAACAAACTAGGACAGTCTCAAAATTCATTCGAAGAGGGTCACTTACTTATGCAAGCCGCACTATGATAAAAGCTTCCACGGGAGGACCAGATGCATCAAAAGATGCGAGAAGATTTGATGTGCGGTGCTCAAGAGGCCAGAGGAACACAGAACGTGATTAACCT
Organism: Labeobarbus marequensis; assembly: GCA_034780575.1. Taxonomy (NCBI): domain Eukaryota; kingdom Metazoa; phylum Chordata; class Actinopteri; order Cypriniformes; family Cyprinidae; genus Labeobarbus; species Labeobarbus marequensis. The sequence continues at coordinate 18,157,016 of JAUZSZ010000115.1, read as the reverse complement.
GATACAAGGAATAAAAGTTGTGACTGGAAAAGTGTTTCGAGGCACACTTATTATGTTATTTATGCGCTTACTGCATTTATTTATTTGTCTGCTTGCTTTTGTTTGCTACAAACACACAATTCCCCGCTCAAAAGAAAGATGTTTTTCTTAAGCTTTCAAAGACTTGCTCAGTTGCACACAGTATGTTACCTCAAGACTTACTGCTATTTGTGCATGCTAATTATTTGAGCTGACACCCCCCGGCAATAAGCCACTGCTAATATTACGATCCGCTGGTGCTAATTCAAATTCAATGGCAGTTTTGTTCGTGTGCCTCTTCCGAATTTTACGTCTGGCCTCCCCTGACCTCTCAGTCAGTGTCCATGGGCAAGCCATGACATGCGTTGACGTTAGTTTAATTTAAAATAAAGAAAGAAAGAAAGAAAGAAATAATCAAAAAAGATTCATTGAATGTGAGCAACACTGATGCTAATAAAATCAGTCTCATGGGGACAGTAATTAGAAGGTTCTGGAAAGCAGCAGATGACTGTCCTCGACAAAAGAGCGCCCCCATAAATTAGACTCTGCTCCCACACTGCCTGTTTACCATATACATTTTTACTGGAGCCCACTTTATGTCGAAGAGCGAGATATCATCCTTGTGGCTTTATTATATCTCTGAGGTACAAATTTCTGCATCTCTTATTCAAGCAACTGCAGGATTCGAATATCCTCCTATTCACAGGAAAGGGAAGCTTCACAACAGTTCTACATTCTGCCAGCGGGCGAAGCCAGAAGCTGCTTTACAAACAGGCAGCATGTTTAATATTCATCGCTCTTGGGAAGCTCTGGGAAAAGATAAAGTGAAATGTCAAAGGGTAATGAATGCCCCGAACAGGACTACAAAGGGATGTGGATTCTCAGGGAACTTTTGCATATAACTTTATGGAGTCTGACTTTCTGTTTTGGTCAAGATGAGGAGATAAATCTGAGAATGGTCTAGGCTTGAGTTGATGGATGAATGAAATGTTTCTACTTTACACATAAGCCTTGTGAAAGTGATGCAGGTGATCAGATGGTTGTGTGTAGTGTTATATAAAATGAATCAGGCATTTAATTCATCAGTGGTGAGCAGAGATTGAGTATTTCTCGCCTTATGCCCTCACAATGCGCTTGAAGAAAAATAAATTCAGGTAACAGGTAACACAAAGTTGTGTTCAGGTAACACAAAGCAAACGAGTCTCAAAAGTCTGAGGAAAACAGATATTACTCCATTTCCTCAGGTCCCCTGGTCCTGAGCATTTTCTAACTTAATAGGGTTATTATTGTATGTCAGCATGTGTCTAAGAAACTAACACAGGCAATGCTATCAGGTTCACAGGGTTTTGAAATAAATACCCCAGAACACCCTCAGAATGAGCAATATAAACAGTGATGCTTGCTTTGTCAAAAACACTAAGAATTATCTGGCAAAAACAGAAACACAGTTCACTTGGAAAGACTTTAAAGACTAGCAAGCAGATCTGCAGAGGTCAGCATCAGACTCCTCTATGGCCTATTTCTGTAAGAGAATTCTAGATGGATTTTATTGGAAAAAGGACAATTCTGTCATTATTTACTCACTGTCATGTTGGGACACAATGTCTCAGTGGTTGTGTTTTCTTTTCTTTTTTCAAAAAAACAATGGGATCAAAAGATGTTTGAAAGGATGAAATTCATTCAGGTTCAGAACAACATGAGGGTGAGAAAATGTCAGAATTTTCATTTGGAGGTCAACTATCGCTTTAAGCCTTAAAGCTTTTAAGGCTTTGTTCTGTTTTTTAAAGAGTAATAAGGAACACAAGCGTCAACTAATTGTCCAACAATCAACTGGTCGACTATTTCAGTGACTCCCTACATGGGGTACATATTTTACAGGCTTAACAAATATCATTCTTCCTACCTAAAGGTACTCCCAACCTGGAAAGATTTTGCTTCATTAAAACGATTAAACTGAAATTAGAATTTAATTGGATTGCATTTTTAAATTTGTTAGGCTATTCTCAAGAAAGTATCTTCATAATTATCCACTGAACCATTAAAGCCTGTGAAAAACAAACAGGCTCAGCTGTTATTTGTTATTCATTTGTCAAGTTATTTGGTGAGTCTTTAACACCTATTTCTTTTTTTTTCGTTTGGTTTTTTTTTTTTTTTTTTTTTTTTATTAAGTTTTCAATGTGTGTTCATTAATAATCATATCCAGATACATCAGTCTTGAAATATGACTTTAATTGCCATTTGTTTGTAATTTGGCCCATAATTATTTTTTTAAATTATGGATTGTAATATATGTATTCATGTATAAAAAATTCTATGTAAAATATTGTAAAATATTTTTAATGTGACAAAAGTGAAATTAATTATTTGCGAATTGATGCAGATACATTCACAACCTCAATCTCTTGAAAACCTTTACTCAGAAAGAAAGCTTTATGTGAAGAACAGACATCATATACTTTAACCCATCACTTTGTCATTTAAGTCATCATTCACCATAAATTTTGTTGTTCATAGTTCTGCTTGTCAACATTCATCATAGAAGTTGTAATGCGTTTTGTGAGCAACTCATGCAAACTGTATATTTTCAGTGAATCAGTTGATGTGAATGATTGATTCATTCATGAATTGAATTGATTCATCTCAATGATCTTGTTGCAGCAGTTAGTAGCTCCCTGGAGAGAATCAGGGGATTACAGCTTAAATTTTTTTTTTTACCTCACATAAAGCTTTCTGATAAATTCATATAATTTTGGATATAATGTAAAATGTTATTTATTTATTGTAAATCACCAGCCACTTTAATACTATGTAAAATAGTAGCTTGTAAATTCTAATATTTGGTTTTGTGTTCCATATATCATCATACTGCTTTGGAACAACATGAAGGTTGAGTAACCAATGGCAAACTTTTTATTTTTGGGTGAACTATCCCTTTAATAACAACCCTACACACACCACTTGCTGGAGGTAGACTACTGTAAATATAAATAATGGGTTGTTAGAGTTGACATGCCTGGAGCTTAAAAAAGACCTTTGTAGTGTTTAAATGACATATTTATTAACAAAATCCAATAGGCTTTGATTTAAAACCAGATCCTGTTTTTCCTCAACATGAGCTTCTGAGGAATCAGTCAGTGGATTTAGTCAATGCCTTTACTGGTGGTGTGGTTGTAATTCTCACTGCTCCCTGAATTAAATTGACTGCAGCTTTCTCAGGTCTTAATTAAAGCACTCATTCATTCAGTACTAAAACCGTGCGGTTCAGTGTGTGGTTACACAATCAGCTCCATATCATGTGCCTACATATAAAATCAATGTCTTGACTAAACTACCGATAATATGCGGGGTGCAGTTCACAAGCTGTGGGCTGTATGGATTTCCATATTGCTTAATTTACTCTCACAGAGCCGTTGTAGCTGGCAGGGGTTTAACGGTGTGGATAGCGCCTCGTAAGTAAGCTTGTTGATTAATGTTATGTACTCCAGGGAGGCGTTGGGAGATTCATTTGAGACACAAACCTCTGTACAATTTAGATTGAATGAGACATATAGACATAAATTGTGTGTTTAGGGGCCTGAGGGTGCAATACGAAACTCTTTTCCCATTCTCACACACACACAAATGCACTCGAACTCCGTGTACTTTGCGCCCTCTTTTATTTTTGGCAGAATTAGTCATTTGCAAGCTAAATTGCTACAGATCTCTTTGAGGACAAAGCTTATAGAGAGCACAGCCTGGTCTTGTCTGTCCTTTAACACCGGCCTTTCCTGGTGGATAAGGCGCTTTGTAGCCTTCCATTCAGTATTCATGACACGCCACCTTGCTGAACACTGGGCCCCCAGTCCGTCTCATAACTGGAGCACTAACAAAGCTCTTCATTTGGCATCAGCACCGGCTCCTGATATAGAACAGGCAGAGCTCTCGCTTGGTGTTTCTCTCTCAGCAAATCCTATTATCAGTGTTGTGTTTTTCCCTCCTTCATAACTTAGGACTTGGTCCAGGAAATTAGTCACTTCCTTCGTTTATTTGTCTATAATGGAGCACAACATCAGTGTCCTTTTTTTTTTTTCTTTTTTTTTGATGAACGTCTGAAGAGGAAAGTAATGTTGTTTCTCCCCAGCATCATTATGGCTAAACTTAGACTCTGATTTACGTACCCTTTGGTCCAATAACCGTGCCTTGGATCTCGGCAGCTGTACTGGTGAGGAAAGGTAGCACGTCAGACTTCCCAGATCCATTCAAAATCCCCTTAAGTCATGTGAAAGATCTCGGGCAGTAGCGCAAAGGCTAGCTGGACTACATGAAAAGACGCTTTGGCCTTTTAAGCTTCGGTGCGTTCCCCGCCAGCCCCGGATTCGCTCTCCTGTTTATGTTTGCTCTGCTGGAGTCTTAATGCAGTCCTGAGGAAGCCTCCAGATGAAAATCAATGACAGATGTGACCAGAAGAAGGAACGGCAATTACATGGAAAGTCATCTTTTAGGGTCGTCATCTGTTCCCTAGGCATCCTCTGTCTTACTGTCTTTCACCCGCTTGCTCGTTTTAACGTTTCATAGTCTGGAGCAGAGACGTTTTCTCCAGGGAGGCAAGGCAGTGCATTTCTAAAAAAAAGTCTGCAGAGGAAAATAATCGGTGGTACAAAAATAAAACATGAATGGTGTCTTGAGATCTTTTGAGCTTGTTGCCTTCTGAGGTGGCAGCAGCGAATTACAGGCACAAATGGATGAAACTGTTGGAAATGGACAGCTATTAACAACCCAATGTATAGGTAAACAACTCACTCACTCACATGTCATCACTTTCAGTCATGTTTGAATCTAAATGGAGTTGAAATTTCATGAAATGAATAATCTGAGTGATTCAGGTTGATACCTGTGGTGTTTATGACTAATGCAGGGTTCCTACGGTCATGGAAAACCTAGAAATATCAGCAAATTTTCATATTGTGGTTTCCAGGCCTGGAAAAGGAAAGTGAATAAAATATAAAATTATGGACATTTCTTTGTTGAATATAAATTGTTCTAGTTATGCTCAGCTCTAAAATATTGTGCTGTGAGAAGCTGCACTTTGTGAGTGTAATTGCTGTGCATTTACAAATGATTTAAAAAAAATACTTATCCATTTACAATGAACAACATAACATAATTAATTTACTACTTATTAATAGGGTAGACATTAAGTTTAGGTATGAGGTAATATTAAGGGATCTAAAATATGCAGTCATGCAGGCATTAAAATGTGCTTTTTATGTTTTATTCAGCAAGTATTACAAGTGTAGGGCACTGTAATTTCCATAATGCGGATAAAGTTTGTTTAATTTTCAATAGTTGAAAGATAAATGAAATTAATGTTTTATGCCTTCATTTGACAACCAGAAGAAATTTAAGTACGCAACACAGAATTTCTTAGAAAAAAAAATTCATAAGGCTATTGTAGGAATTAATTTGAATAAATTAAGTTGTTTTTATGCATTCAAATAATTATGCATGCTAAAACACAGAATTTGATAACAATAAGCATAAGGTGAGAAAAAATAAGTTTTCATGGGCCCTAAACATGTACTTTTTGTGTCATGATTTTAATTAATTACACATGCTTTATTTATTAATAAAAATTAATGGAAAAAAAAACAGAATCCAATAAAATTAAACAGGAAAAAAAAAACGGATTTCATAGGGCCCTACAAGTGGTAGCATTATGTTTAACAAGATTTCTATTTCAGCTTTCTGTTCCTCAAAATATCCAATCCTATTTCCACAAAAATATTTAATGGCACAAATCTGTTTATTTTATTTATTTATGTGTAAAAGTTGCATGCAATGAAGTAGCTGACTATGAATAATTAGTAATGACTAATAAAATTAACACTGTGCTTGTTAATGTATTATTTTGCATTTTGAAGCAGTGCAAACATGTTTACAAACATGTCATGTGGTGATCTGACAATTAATATAGAAAGTGAGAGATTTTGAAGTGGAAGAGCTCAAAAACACTAGCATATTCTGACAACAGCTGGAGCAGTGCAGAAAAAAACAGGTTATATAAATTTTAGATGACGAACACATCCTTGTATCTGGTAGTGTCAGTACCAGTCTTTTCGTGTTCTGTTTCACTTCCCAAAATGACAGTATTGGAGAAGTATATAGAGGAGATGGAGAGTCGAAGTGTCGATTGACTGTGAAAAATGAATGGGGGGAAATGACAGGAGCCTGGTGACACACAGCAGGTGACAGACAAGATACTAACAGTCTGCTTCTTACCATTGCATGCTTGCTCAAGCTCCCTGCAGAGCTGCAGCCTGCCTTACTGCGCTGGGCTTTTAGATGGTAGAGCTCATAGGATGCCACTAAACCAGAAAAGTCTGCCAAATGGCGTGGAATCGAAATCTTTCCGCTCTCCTTCCAGCCAGAACATTTTGTTTTTCTGTTCTGAAGTCGTGATCTGAAAAATGTCCTTTCTGTTCTTTCACACTGAGTGATGTCAGGAATATTTGGGTCATTAAGAAGTGCTGGAATTTGAACGTCTTTCATATCCTAAATGCTTCATTTCTTTCTTTGAGGGCTTGACTCAAGTTTGTAGGGTACTTTTTGAAGTATTGTTGTTTACAGATCACTTCCGCCATTCCACAAGGTCATGGCTGAAATGTCAGATAAACCTTTTGCCGTTAAAGTTGTTGTCACGTTCAAAGAGAATGGAGATGTTAAAGTCTGACTCATAAAAACATATCAGCTTGTGCTGATTAATGTACTGATGCATGTCTTTTCTGTGCCTTATTGTCTATAAATTTTGTGGTGTCGTGAGGTGTGCCGTTGTGCTATGTTCTACTGGGTATTTAAGCACGGTGATGGATGAGGTTAGGTAAAGCTTATGTTATGTGCTGTCGCACACAATATTCTTATCAAACTGAACAATAGAAACCCAATCCTTTAGCTTGTGTCCAGATATGATTATAAAGCAAGTGCTCTTTGGTTGTTTATTTAAACATTAGACAGTTGAGTAGCAGATGAAGTAAAGTCTTTGCTCAGAAGTTCATCAAAGAGGCCCCTGTTTTCGCAAGATGACAGGAGAATGTACCTCCCCACCAAAAAGACAGAATGAATTTGGCCTGTCCAGAAATGAGCTGTTCTTACTGCAAAATTAGAAGCAGGCAGGTTCCAAGAGCAAAGCTGGCAAGAGTCATGATGTCTCCATGTTATTGAGAGGACCACCAGGGATGGATTTTTCAGTCTGTTTTTAATCGCCATAATATTCTCTGTAAAAGAACTGGCTGGAGGCTGCAATTTACTGCTGCATTGTTACAGATCAGTTTCTGCTTGTCATTAAGTGTGCCCAAACAAATCGCAAATCTGTAGCTTTTTTCCTCCTCTTGCTTTTTTTTTTTCTTCTAAGTTTGCGTCATTAGTGACATTACTCAGTCTGTTCTTTTATATACAAATGTCTGTGACCTTGCTTGAGATGGCTCAAAGGAATGTTTAGATTGTGTGAGTCACAGTGTCTGCCTGTCTAGATAGATGGATTAATCTATGTACAATATTCAGATTTTTATTAAAGATCCTGATGAAAAAGAGCATGTCTTTCTCTTTTACTCTCTCACTCTCTCTCTATATATATGTATAGAACTACCGTTCAAAGGATTGGTTACAAAAGATTTACATTTCAAATAAATGTTGTTCGTTTAAACTTTCTATTCATCAAATAATCTTGATAAAAATGTACTGCCGTTTTCATGAAAACATTAAGCAGCACAACTGTTTTCAACATTGATGATAAAAAATATTTATTGAGTACAAGTCATCATATTGGAATGATTTGTGATCATGTGATATTTAAAGACTAAATTCAGCTTTTCCATCTCAGGAATAAATTACGTTTTATAACATCAAAACAGAAAACAATTATTTAAAACTGTAACAATATTTCGCAATATAACTGCGTTTACTGTATTTTGGATTAAAGAAATACAGCCTTGGTGAGCATTAGAGACTTGCATAAAAAAACATTTAAAAAAACTTATTGACTTCTGGAAAAAACTTCTGGACAGTAGTGTGTGTATATAAGTAAATCCTTAAAAATGCTATTTTATAACACTTTTTTTTTCTTAATTTGCTTTGCACAATCACTCTTGCAAGTTCATTGCACATTTGGAAATTGTACACAGCTTGCATTCCAATCTTTGCATTATTTATACCGCTGTTGCACTGGTCTTTAAAGGGATAGTTCACCCAAAAATGAAAATTTTGGCATCATTTCCTCACCCTCATGTTGTTCCAAACCTGAATGAGTTTTTCTTACACTGAAAATAAAAAAAGATATTTTGAAGAACCCTGGTAATCAAACAGTTGATGGTCCCCATTGACTTCCATAGTATTTCTTTCCCTACTATGAAAGTCAGTGGGGACCAACAACTGTTTGTTTCGAAATTCTTCAAAATATCTTTTTATTTTCAATATAAGAAAGAACGACACGAGGGTGAATAAATGATGGCAAAACTTTCATTTTTGGGTGAACTATTCTTTTAATACTTAAAACTGTATATTTTCTTTTAAATATGCAGAATATTCTTCTAAACTTTTAAAGCCTTATTTTGTGTTGAATTAGCCTTTTTTTTTTTTTTTATATCCTTGTTCCATAGTTGTTGTGGTGATGTGCACGAAATGTTTCACTTTTTTGTACTACCGGGTACCACTGTGCATGAGACAAATTTAACTTTGAACCTTGACTTAGTTCCTCACAGTGGCTGGGACTCTAGTGACACCAATGGCTGAAGAATTCGACTATCCATCCTTGCTTTGAAAAATGATCTTGAAGCCACAGGAATGTTCAGAAATCTCCATCTACACCAGAATCCCTGAAGTGAAGCACTTACTGGCCAGTGTTTTCGGCATGAGTTGAGAGTGACCGCTTCACAGCATGCTGTGTAATGGCTTTGGGATCCAGCCGCGGCTGTAATTCTTCAGATGAGCGTCCAATGTTGGTTCTGCTGTCACCGTCCGCCTGTCTACTGTCACATGCCTCAAATCTCCAAGAATTACTGCACACACCTGTGCACAGCGATTTACAGCTTTGGCAGTCTGTGCTCTCTCCAGAGTACCCATCGTTTGCTGTAAATTGGTGTCGAACTTTGATATTGTTTAATTTTTTGTGTTGCATCAATTGTTTTCAGCATTGGCAAGAATCTGATTTTAGTTCCTTTACCTCATTTTTAATTGCCTAAAATTGATTTGCGCTAAGTTGTCATCTGTTTCTCTCTTTTCAAATCTTAAAGGAGCACTGTAGTTCCGTCAAAAGTGAAAATTGACATTTACTCAACCTAATGTCATTTCAACTGTAAATGACTTAGTGTGGAACACAACAGATATTTTGTATGTCTACTGTCACTGGGGTCCAAACAAAATTGAGCCTTAAGAAAAGAAAAGAAAAAAAAAAACTCTGAGTCATTCAAAAATGTGCTTTTTGGTGCTCCACAGAAGAAATGAGGGCGAGTTATGATAAGTTGGTGATCTATCCCTTTAAGGCTGTTAGGAACTTATATATTGCAGATTACAAGCCACATTTCATCCCAGAAATAATATTATTTCCATATGACATTGAAAAGTTTATTTTTCCAACCTGACTGCTTGCAGCAGCAAACAAGATGGCTGCCACAGTCTTCAGGCTCTTTCAGAGCATAAACTGTCAAGGTAATTGCAAGTTTTATAGAAATGTTGCTCCTGCATGCCATTAACCTGTGAAGTGATCCGTGTTGCCATTGTTTTGATTGGTATCATCCCAGGCAATCAAGGCTAAGTTTCCACTGCCAATTAGATGTTTAAAATCCAACTGTTAGCTTTTTTAATTATTTTGATATATAATCACCCAGCTTGTCTGTCTTGGCCAGTTTATAGTATAGTGGTGCTGTTAAATTCATGCCTTGTTAGCTTGCACTAATAAACACACAGCTAACGTCATGCTGATTTACCTGTCGGCTCATATGTCTTACTCGCATCGCTGACTCATCATTAACATACCAGTTGGATTACCAGTAATTTGACTTGCGAATGATGCTTATAGTATTCTCTAATTGCTGACATAACTTATTAATTAACTACTTGGGTCAGGGTTCAACTAGCCTTCAGATTACTGATCTGTGAAGGCGAGTTTAGTTGCAGGCATGCTTCAGTTTGTCTGTCATTGAAACCTATACCAAACTTTCCAAAATATGCTTGAATGTGCTTCTTTTTGAGAAGATCATCTTGTTAGAAAAAAAGAAGAAACATTCGGACAAATTAATTGCCTTCCCCTTAGCCATTCACTTGATTTGTAGATGTTGGCAACCCGACATAGGGTGTAGCGTGGACGTTCGTGCCCAGGGATATTACAGTACAGAGCAGGAGTTGTCTTACATGCTGCTTCTAGACTTTCCATAGTGACGGCCCTCCACACTCAAACCTAATTAAAGTGAAGGCAGTATGCTTTACAGCGCTCTCCATAATTCATAAAAATCGGCATGCCGCTCGGGGAGAGCCTGCCATGCTTTCTGGGATGTTTGACGACCTCTGTTTGTCTAAGTGACAGGAGGAGGGAGAGAAGGGGGGTGAGAAATTAGACAGGAATTAGCATAGCAATAGCTGTAGTTGTGTGCGAACACGGTAGCATCTCTGGCGTGCTCTTGAAAAGAAAAGGAAGGTCATATTTTGATTGGCGGCTGAGATTGGTGAGGTGCAGCTGTGCTGAGATCAGTGCCAGAGCATCTCTGGAGACCTACAGGAGGTCTGCTGAGGAAGCAGGTCACCCTGTGACAAGCTGCAATTGCAACTATATTTGTCTTTTAAAAAGAGAGTGTGTGAGAGAGAGAAATGGTAGAGTGCACCCTGAACAGGTGTTACTGTGTTGTCTCGTTGTTTTGATGTATTGCCTTTGCTGTACAGAGCTACTTCTGTACCTGCTTTGCCTCCCACAAGAGCTTCTGTTTAGTTGCTTGTAAGGGTCTGGGGTTCTCAGTCCAGGCTTGTTGCCTGATTGCCTTTTTTTAGCACGTTATGTGCAATATTTGAAGTAGGGGAAATAAGTTTGCTTTGTTTTAGGGCTGCCAAGGTAACTTCATTTAATTATTTATTGTACTATAAGTCAATGTGATTTGTTGATTACAGCCCATTTTCTGTAATGTGACAGGTTTGTATCCATAAAGAATTTGTTGGACGATAAAAAATGTTACATATAAGAATGGAGTCAAACTGAATGTGAGAGGTCACTAAAACAGTAATCAAATAGCTATTTGGTTGTTGAATAACATTTATCCAGTAGCTTGCTCAATTTAAGCGAAGTTGCTTCACAGGAAAAACTAGTTATGGATCAAGTTATAAGTTAAGGAGTACAAACTCAAACATACACACATCGTTCACAATTAGACTACAAAAATGCATTAAGTAAATAAATGGGGTCAAATCAATTTTATTGTTGATTTTTTAGGGCTGTGCATTGGCAAGAATCTGGTGCTACGGTACGTAACACGATACCAGGGTTGCGATTCGATATGTTACAATTATATTGGGATATTTCTTATTTTAGGAATAGGATATATTTTTAGGAAAACTGTCATTAAGAACACACCACCATATGCAAACCTTAGTAATAAATAAACAATTATTTGACCAGAACACAGTGGGATCTGCATTTGCAATAATCAGTCCCTATAACATTCAACGTTATTGAACCACTTTTTATGCAGTACGAGTAAAGGGGGAAAAAATTGTGCTTGCAGGATTCTTTAGTTAAATGTATAATACGTATAAAAAGACCATATATATTTTTAGACGCTGCTTTAGAGGTTCACAGTTTAAGTTTACAGTTGTAACACAGTGTCATAACATTTTGATCTGAACAAAAACATTACATCTGCTTAGTATCAATGAAAAATAAAGTGCTTGCAGGATTCCTAAAGAAAACAAAACAATTGTAAAACAATAAAATAAATACAGATGTTGAACATTCTCAGAACCTTTCAACTTGAAATTCACAGTTTTTTCAGTTTGTGTTTATGTTCCGCGTGGAATTGCCAAGACTGTGATGTGAGCACTGCCCAACTGGACAAAACGCCCCAACACAAGAGCAAGCTGAAGCCGCGCGACGACCCTACCGCCCGCCTTTAGGACGTAGCAAGCAGCGGAATTGAGGTGTCACCCGCGCCATGGTCCCAGGGCGGACGTTACCACAAAAGCCCCAATGACGCCACACCTCAGCTTTGTACACCGAAACAGAAACTGGAACAATTCTTTCATCCTCCATTACTGGCAGCGAACTATATTAAAGGGGTCATATGACGTTGCTTAAAAGAACATTTTGTGTATTTGGTGTAATGCAATGTGTTTATGCGGTTTAAAGGGTTAGTTCACCCCAAAATGAAAATTCTGTTATTAATTGCTCACCCTCATGTCGTTCCAAACCCGTCAGACCTTCGTTTATCTTTGGAACATAAATTAAGATATTTTTAATGAAATTGAAGCGCTATCTGACACTCCATAGACAGCAACACAACTGAAATGTTCTTCGCGTGTACATTTGGGTGGTGTTATGCAAATCTACCCACACAGTGATGTAGACGTGGGGGCGTGTTTGAATGAGCTGTTTTAGGAGGGCGTGGCAGGGTCTTAATTTTTATAAAGAATATCTCTTTGGTTTTGAGACTTTAGTCTTTGCAGCTTCAGGGGTCTTATCTATGCACAAACAGCTTGTAACACTCCAAAGAGAAAGGAAGACTTGAAATTGCTTCATATGACCCCTTTAACACTAACATTAGTGGCGTGCCCTAATGCGAGTATTTCCTGTCATTGTCTAAGTTCAGAGATGAAAACTGCTATTTAGTGGTCGGGATATGAACTCAAAACGAAACAACTGCCATGAATCTTGTATGATTTTTTTTTTTAAATATCTATACTCGCGTGTATCAGTATTTTCTTACACCCCTAGTAAGGACATCGTTAAAATGGTCCATGTGACAGTTGTTCAACCGTAATTTTATGAAGCTACGAGTGTTTTTTTTCGCGCACTAAAAGTAATAACGACTTCTACTATTTCTTCTCTTCTGTGTCATTCTTTGCCATGTGTTAATGAGAGTACCATGACGTGTGTGTGTGGTGCTGCTGACGCAGGAGCTGGTGTTCTGATGTAGAACCCGGATGTGCTGTGCCTTTTTTATAAGCAGAAGAATACGCACACTGTACATAAGTCTTCGTAAACATGTCTGAAGATTTCGACAAAGAGGATAACTTGCAATTTTTTGGCCAGCCTTATTTGAACATACAGACGATGAACTAAGAGAGATAGACATTCTGCCACAGAATTCTTTTTCACGTGGGCTGGCGTTTTGAATGTATCTCCTTTGATAATTTCTATTCTGATCACTCTGATCACTTTTAATCTTTTTGAGTTTGTGTTTCAATAAACTGGGGTCACATTCACTAATAACTGTGTATATTATTAAATTCTATGCACATTTAAAATGTACATTTACATTTAGTCATTTAGCAGACACTTTTATCCAAAGCTACTTACAAATGAGGACAATGGAGGCAATCAAAATCAAGTATATGCAAGTGCAAGTCTCAATTAGCTTAACGCAGTACACGTAGCAAGGTTTTGTTAATTATATAATAAATAAAAAGAAAATGGATAGAATAGAAAAAGAATGGAGCAAGATTTTGTTAATTGTATAATAAATAAAAGGAAAACAAATAGAATACAAAAAGATTAGAAAAGCTAGTGTTAGTGTTTTTTGTTTTTTAAAGTGATCATATGATGCTATTTCAAAGATCATTATTTTGTGTATTTGGTGTAACAGAATATGTTGACATGCTTTAATGTTAAAAAAAACATTATTTTTCAAATACTGTACATTATTGCAGTTCCTCTATGCCCCGCCTCTCTCAAACGCGTCATTTTCTACAAAGCCCCTCCTTCCAACAAGTGCTGTCTGCTCTGATTGGCCAACTGACCAAGTGCATTGTGATTGGCCGAACACCACAAGCACGCATCAGAAATTTAATGCCCCTTACCATAATCATGAGCTTCAGCTTTCAAGTTAGTTTTATCAGTTCAAGCCCGAAAAAAGGAACAGAGTCACGTGACGGACACAGTGATTATGCTCGTATGTATTTGCAGTACACAAGCCGCGGTTAAGACGATTTCTGATGAGCTGTACACTCCGCTGTGATGTGACCCTGTTCCACTCTCACACACACACATGAACGACGCGTTATGTGCAAAACTCCGCATTTGAACAGTCAATAGCAAAAGTCGGAATTGAGTTTTTTTTTGGTTTGTTTTTTAGAAATTGCCTTTGTGCATAGCCAGCCTTGTACTCTACTAGGTTCACGAAACTGTCGTCCATAAAATGCATTGCACAAATTCAAACATTTGGGTTGTGCTGTTGTGTTGTAAACAAATATTAAGCAATGATTCCTAATTGAACCTACTTTTGGAAGGCCAAATAAAGTGGTTTTGCATTCGCACAGAAATACAGTGTCTCTCTGTCATGGCTGCATCAACACTACTGCGGTTAATGAAACCACGCTGCCTTTCTTTGAAGTGAACATTTGGGTGGCATTATGCAAATATTTCCACATTGTGACATAGGCACGTGGGGGCGTGTTTGAATGAGGCGTTTTAGCTTGGCCTGGATCAGCCTTCTCTTTTGAATAGAATAAATCCTTTTGTGGGATATTTTGAGCTTTGCAACTCTGCAGATCGTATACATGCTCAAACAGCTACATAACACACTACAGAAAAGGAAAAAAAAAAATATAAATCGCATCATATGACCCCTTATATGATGTTTATTTAATGTCCTAAAAAGTAGCAGTTTAGGTCATAGGAGGTTTCCAGCAGAGAACAAAAAATGTGTTTTGCCTTTGACACAATATGAGGTAAATCCAGCCCTTTACATGACACTGATTTTTGTTGCAAAAATTGGTTTGGAACAGTTGTTGATGAAAATTAACCTGAACTATTATGCTTGTCTAACTGCTTGACTGACAATTTTATTGATTACCGAGAGAGCATTGACTTGGTATGACGTTGGTTCAATACAAATAAAATGGCTTAGATGTAGTAAACTACTTTTGCCATGTTGCTGTAACTTAGCTTGCAACATTTCCCAGGAAGATATCTTCAGTGTAGTGAAGCTTCATTTAATGAAGAATAACTGTTAGCTTATCTTACAAGCTTGCCCAACACTGTAAAACCGTTAACTAATAGTATCTATGAATCTTTCTTTAGATGGAGATACACAGAAGATGCAGCGCTTGAAATTATGTGATTTAAGCCCTGTTGTTTTAAAATAAACTACACAGTTAACTATTCACACTGTAACCGTTATACAGTATAATGATACTAACTGTAGTTTTTCCAATTTGCATTGTGGGATCATCAGTAGATCACTGAGGTTTTTCACCCCAGAGTCTCCTAGTTTATTCCTGCTCAGCTCCACTTCTCTCAGGTGTGATAGGTTTGATTTCAGTGCTGAAGTCAGGATGAGACTCTGTTTCTCTGTAATACTGCAATCACACAGCCTGAAAACAAAGAAAAAAAGACCAAGAATTCAGATACATGTCAACTAAACTTATTACCAACTACAGTAAAAAAAAAAAAAAAACAACAACAACAAAAAAAACCTTCTGCTGATTTTGTATGTTTGCCCACTAACAAATAAATGAGTCTATAATTTCAAATAAATGGCAGGTTTATTTGAACAGTGAGAAGCAGAATAACAACAAATGTATTTCAAAAAGGTTGTACATTGATTTGTATTTTAATGATTCAAATATGTATTTGATCCCCTATAAATCAGCAAGATTTCTGGCTCCCAGGTGTCTTTTATACAGGTAGGGAGCTGAGATTAGGAGCACTCCCTTAAAGGGAGTCTCAGCTTGTTACCTGTATAAAAGACAACCTGTCCACAGAAGCACTCAATCAATCAATCAGATTCCAAACTCTCCACCATGGCCAAGACCAAAAAGCTGTCTAAGGATGTCAGGGACAAGATTGTAGACCTACACAAGGCTGGAATGGGCTACAAGACCTCGCCAAGCAGCTTGGTGAGAAGGTGATAACAGTTGGTGCGATTACATGGAAGAAACATGAAATAACTGTCAATCTCCCTCGGTCTGGGGCTCCATGCAAGATCTCACCTCATGGAGTTTCAATGATCATGAGAACGGTGAGGAATCAGCCCAGAACTACACGGGAGGATCTTGTCAATGATCTCAAGG
>JAUZSZ010000115.1:18035324-18055989 GCA_034780575.1 Labeobarbus marequensis | reverse complement strand
GTTAAATATATTAAGGTTCTACAATATATAAATATATTGTGGAAACTTAAATTCCTGTAGAGCTGCTTTGCAATGATCTGTATCGTAAAAAGTGCTATACAAATAAACTTGAATTGAATTGAATTCTTCTACCATGTGTGAAAACTGTCTGTCTGTCTGTCTCTCTCTCTCTCTCTATATATATATATATATATATAAAAATTGTAGACTTGTGTGAACATTTTCCCTGGTCTGGTCTCACTCACTTTGTATGAGAAGTTGAGGAGGATGTAGTCCATCCCTTCCTTTTCTTTCAGCACTTGAAGGTCACTGTGTAAAGGACTGTCCGGATCCACACTGAAAGCACAAGAGCAGCACAAACACCTTCAGCTTTCTGCAAACTTTACCAAACCTCACACTTCAGCAAGAACCCAGAACACCCGTGCGCTTACGTTCTCAGTTTGACGTGCCACTCGTACAGGCTGTCGTTGACCAGCTCCACGGAGTAGATGCCTGGAGAAGAGAATAAATCAGATCAGAGTCCCGCCGGTCATTCTCTCATTCACAGTCACAGCTACCTTACCGTTTTTATAACTCTGAGATCGGTAGATCTCCCTGAGCTCCTTCATGAGGCGATCTGATGCTTGAACAGATCCAGACACGGCACCCTACAGGACCCAACAGAACACACCCCATCAGTCATAACACAGACAGCGTACAAATGAACTCAAATCAATCCACACAACTCCAGCTCTGAGTCATTTCAGCTAATGAAAGGTAAAAAGGCCTCACAGAAAGTCTGGTGAGATATTTTCAGCAGATACTTATAACATAAGCTTCATAATACCTCAATCAAACGGTTTTTATTAATACAAACTTAATCCTGAAATTCCGTCAAATTACCTTAAGGGAAATGTGTAGCACTATTGATTATGATATTGTCATTATTGAATTATATCTTCAATCTTTTGATAGGCAGATGTCCTTTAATGCATGCTAGCTTATATGGTGAAATCAAGATTAAAACAACACAGACAAAATTACTAAAAAAAAAAAAAAACAATGTTTAACATGCATTTTAATAAAGCCTCTCACACTGATTCTGGACTGACTTTGCTTCAAACCTTTTCAAAACAGTCTCCTTGAGAAATAGCGTGATGTTCAAGAGAGACATTTCACCTGTTTTTGACGTGTCAGATTTATATGTTCCTTATTCACATCTGCAGCATTGTTTCAGAACTTGAAATTCCTCTGCATAATTGTGTGTTCCCCGTCAGAAATGACTGGCCTTTAAAAAACAGCTCATAAATCTGTCATTATGCCATATTAATCACCAAATATTGGATTTAATATTTTTATCCACTTTGATCTGAGCTTATGCACGTCAGTTTTGAGTTAAAAAGCATTATTTGTGGATAAATTTAGCAATGTTCATGAGCTCAGATCCATGAGGCCTACGATCAATCAGCTCTAAAAGGAAAGACAGCCTGTGCTAATTGAAAGAAAACAACTGATAAAAAAAAATATCAAAACCAATATCTGGTGATAATATAGCATAATCAGAGATTTTCAAGCAGTTATTTGTACTGTATTTGCATTTTCAGTGCATACAAGTGTTAAACTCACAGATGTGAACAGAAACATATAAGGTGGGGGGGAAAAAATCTAAAAAGGTACACAAATTATCCACATTTTTCTGTGTAGCTGTTATAGCATGCCTGGGCACAGTTAGTAGGTTTCTGCACAAAGAGATAACATTAACTAGCATTTTCAGGAAAATCATGTCCTGGTCAAAATGACTGAACACAACATGAGGGATAAAGGCAGTAACAGGGCGCTTGACAAAAGTGGTTTAATGTTTGAAAACTTTGCAGTCATGATTACAGTGAACATCTTACAGAAGCAAATAATTGATGTAATTCTTCTGAACTGTAGCAATATCAGGCAGCATAAACAAATGTGTGACATATGTAACAGTACACCTATTCTTAACAAAACTTATCAATACTGCCATTTTTTTTTTTTTAAATATCGGTATCGGCCGATAAAAGCAATTTATTTCACTACTGGCCATCGGCCGATTGTTCAAAATCAGCCGATGATCAGAGCCGATTATGTCCTGTCAATCAAAAGGTGGTGGAAAAGCATGTCAGACTACAACTCATACTGTGAGTGAAGAAAATCTGTTGAATTTAGGGCAGTCAAAATTAATGTGACAGTAAGGCATTAACAGTTAAAAAAAAGCTACATTAAAGCAGGCTCTATTTGACCAGATGAATCACCCGTAGTTCAAGCCAGCATTGCCAGCTCCGCAGTTTTTCTCTCTACACCAAACATTTGTAGTACGCCTCGCATCCAATAATCACAAAGAGCTCTGTGCTTTCTTACTTCTGATAAGAAACAAACTCTCAGCTTTAAAATCTGGTACATTCTATCACGAAATATAAACAATGCATTTTGACGCTTTTAAATGTGACGTGACAGATCGCTATTGCACCTCAGTTCAAGCCTCTTCCAGTTTAATAAGTTATAGAGGAAAATACACATGAATGTGCATCATAAGATGTTGAAAGCTACAGTATGGCTTACCAAAATGTATGATGTCTGTCTAATGTAATCGCTCAATCAGTGTTTCAGCCGCGGAAAGATGCCAATAATTAGATTGTGAACAGTATGTCACTGAACGTGACATTTACCTCAGCAAAGTTATTCCGCTGTTCACAGTTCATTAGTTAGCTATAAAACAACACTGAAGAGGAGCTTTTTTACTTATATATGTATGTTTGAATAAATCTGGTATTAAGGTATTTATGAAAAAAAAGGAAAGTTTATGTTTAAGTTTATGGTAACAAAAGTGATTAACATTCAACCTGTTCTTTTTCATCAGTATTATTTGTGACTTGAATTTTGTGAACGGGAGTTCCTCTTTTGCTGTGCTATAAGCCGGGCTTCTGATGCTTTCACTTTCGAATTCACGACCCTCACTTTTTACAAGAAAAGATAATTGTCTGTTTTGCTTAAATCTATTCACTGTTTAAAAATAAAACAAATGAAATATAGATTCATTGTTATTCTTAATTGAAAAGCACAACAACAATAAAACAATAGCTACAAACTAACTTATATAATGTAATTAACATAAAGAGCCATAGACTACACTAGAACGTTTAGTAAACACCGAGGAATCAAATAAATAAAGAACATTTAAAGAAAGTCTCCATAGCATAACGTGAGATAAACAGCAAAGACAAAACTAACATGTTCACCTTCTCTGGTTTAAGAAGAAGCCTTTTATTTTACTTTCGCTTGAAAACCAAATCCTCCGTCCTGTCCGCCATTGTTTCCTCAGTATTTCCCGCTCGTTCTGACACGGCAAGTATAAACCAGGCTCTGCTCCCAAAGAGCTCGCATTGAAAGCGCCTCTCTCACTCTCATCACGTGATCAGAAATCTTACTCCTGCTGCACTGTGTGGCGGCTCTGCAGCATGCGCTTCATGCATGGAACAGAGCAGACGTTTTGGAGCAGCGCAGACCATGCACTTCCATAAATGCGACCACGTAAAATTTTAACTCGCACGTAACTATCGGGATCGGCCGATATCATTCTGAATAATCGGCTATCAGTATCGGCAGAGAAATTCAGTATCGGTGCATCTCTAATAACTATTATTAGTATTCATGTTATTATTAGTAATTAGCATTATTAGTAGTAATATTATATGAATAGTAATATTTTCCAATCTTGAGAAAGTTGAGTAAATTAATATATTGTTAAAAATTGCAGAATTGTCATTTGACATTTCTTTTTTTATTAACAATAACAAATCTGGCAATGACGCACTTTTTGTTTCTTTAATAATGATTTATTAGGGAATTGGCCATAATTGGAAAATTCTTCATGCAGTAACCACAAAATACTGGAAAGGTCACAAAAATTGATAATTTTATATTTAAAAGTTAATCATGTTAAACATGTTAAGTTATATTGTTTGGACAAATATTGTAGATGATGATGGTTTATTATTATTGGCTTTATAATTATTTTTAGTAGTAGCAATATCAGTATTTTTTATGTATATTATATAATTCTGTATCTTTTTTTGTGTAAATTATGTATGAAAAGCCCCATAAATTTGTTATAAATTACTGCCATAATGTGTGAACTATACTACTTTTTGAAAATTGTTTGATGATGATTGTTGTTGTAATAACTTGTTAGTAATATTAGAAATATTATTATTATTATTATTATTATTATTACATTTAAAAAGTAGCATCATATTTTAAAAAAAGCATCATAAATGTCTGTGCTCTTTACATAAAACACAAATACTTCTGTAGATTTATAGTCCATCCTAGTCGGTTTTTATATCTCAGGGATGATAGTTGTGGGCTTGTATGTGTCGCTGCTGGATCAGATAGGGTCACAATAGGGAAGTTGAGCTAACCACTATAATCGGAGGACTCAGGAGGCTTTCCCCAGAATATCCCTCACATTGAGCCGCAGAGGCCATTTTCAGCTTGATGGGGAGTTCCATAACACAGATTTGAGGGTGAGAGTGAACCCGGGCTGGCACTGCCTTTAATAGGGACAGCGGCAGAGGCGCCTGGCTCTCTTTAGAGACGCAGAGTGATGATGGATGGAAGAGACGGTATTGTGTTGAGGGCCGATCAATAGCTGCCACTGAGCCCAGTGTATTTCTGTCACTGTGGAGTTGAGTGTAGGATGTCAGCTGGTTGTTGCCAGGATGATTTGGTAAAGTTTAACACCAACCCGCTCTGACGCCCCACACATCAGTCATTTTGGGTAACAAGGGTTCCACGGTCATTTCTGACACACACACACACACACATATCTGTGAATGTATGTCTCATATTGATTTTCTCTTGTGTGGGGTACTTATGTTGTCTGCAGTGAAGTACCTCTCATTAGTGACTTTACTATTATCGTTCACCATTTAGTTCAGCTGACACCATTATACAAGGCTGTTAAAAGCCAATTCATAAAACAGGTAGTTATGGTTCTAAATTCTGATTGGATGAGCCATGATTGAAGGTATTGTAAAGCATTCATTTTGTATTTAGCAAATTTATAATGTTGTTTGACAGTTGTAAACAGCCTACAGTTAAGCTTATTATACTTGTTTAAAGATTATTTGTTCATGATGATGGCTTTTATTATCATAAATTATAATAGTGATGATGATATTATTATTAAATACTATTTTATAATATTATTCTTTATAAGCAGTAAGCAACTTAAGGCTGTATGTTTGTTACAGGGATTTTGCCACCTTAAGGCATTTTAAATGTGCTTTATTACCATATTAAAATCACTGTAACTTGTGGCTTATTGATTTAAAAAATAAGTAAATATAAATAAATAAAAAAGAGCAGGGTGTCCAGTGGTATATAATACAGGTTAATTGAATAATACTTGCTGAGTTTCGTTTAATGTGTTTTTTTAATACTTTTTTAACAGCTTTAAATATTTAAAATATGTTTTGCTGAAATGTTTTTTTTATCCTTTCCTTAAGACTGTTGGTAGAATTTGAATAGATTTAAAGACTGTTAATCAGCTAATGCTAATAATTTTAAACTGGTTAAAAATTTTCTCTTTTAATTGATCCTTTACTAATTTAAATTTTTACTAATTTTGAAAGCTTGTAGAAGTAAAAACAGTGTTTATTGTCAAGAGTTTCAACAAAAGAAAAGGAAGTTGTTTGATTTTTAATGACTAGGTATTAAGTAATGGTCATGATGTAAGAATAGCAATGATTTATGATGTAACCTGTCTAAATTTAGTGAGAAATGTAATGTTTTTGAGCCATTTCAGCTCCTCTAGTAGGTTTTGTTATCCTTTTTGTGGATATTTGTGGATGTTCCCCTGAGGATGACTACATCGAACAAGCGCCGTTGACTCATCTGAAGCAGCACGTCATTCTTCATCTGTATGTGTGTGTTAGACCAGTCTGGAACTCTGTGGCCTTGCTTATGTGTGTGTGTGTGTGTGTATACGTGGTCTCTATATTTACCGTTAGCCTGTGTTAATCATGCAATAGCTTGAGCTACTGTCAGATTCCCACAACCTTGTTTATGTGCTAACTTGCATTCCTATGATGAAGTGAGGACAATGGCAGGCTTTGAAAGTGATCGGAACGTACTCAGATTGTGCTAATAAGGCTGTCATTGAGGGAGATGTCATGTGCCCAGGGCGGGGGTGTTTTGGTTTTTGTTGTTGTTGTTTCTCCACCTCTCTAACAGGTCATGCCGTACAGGCCAGGAGAGATGGTAGTCAGCACTCATGATTCTGGTAATGATATCATTACAACTAGTCATTGCTTCTCATGCATTGTTTAACAAAGACATGTTTGAAGTGCTCAGCAGAGAGCTCAGACAGAGCTTTCTCAGCTTGCAAGCTGAATCAAAAGGCAGAGAGCAGATCAAGAGCAGGAGACACCTTTTTAAGCTCTCCACTTGCCAGAGAGAAGAACATTAAATTAACATCCCAAAATGACAGCTTTAAAAAGCTTTTTATTTATTTATTTATTTATATTCAACACTCTTCTCTCTATCCATATGCAGTATAGTGACCCAAATCAAATTTGGACCTTTAAAATGTTAGAATGTTATTTCCTTACAGTATACTACTTTCTAAAAAAAGTTTGATTGTTTTTGAAAGAAGTCTCTTATGATCACCAAGGCTGCATTTATTTGATGAAAAATAAAGTAATATTGTGAAATATCAATACAAATAATTACAAATTAAAGTGATTGATTTCTGTTTTAATATGTTAAAATGTAATTTATTCCTGTGATGGCAAAGCTGAATTTTCAGCACTCTGGTCTTTAGTGTCACATGATCCTTCAGAAATCATTCTTATGTGCTGATTTGGTGCTGAAGAAATATTTCTTATTATTATCAACGTTGAAAAAAATTGCTGCAAAATATTTTTTGTGGAAACCATAATAAACTACCATTAAAAAGTGTTGTATAAATAAGATATAAAATATTAAATAATTATATTTATTTAGCCAGGATGCATTAAATTGCCCAAAAGTGAAAGTAAAGACGTTAATAATGTTACAAAAGTTTCAAATAAATTCAAAGAATCCTAAAGGAAATGTCCCATGGTTTCCAAAATATTAAAAAGCACAATTATTTTCTACAGTGATATAATAAAATAAAAAAAGATAAGAATGATTGTTAATAATCCAGAACCAATAATAATTAAGCTCTAAATCTGCATATTAGAATAATTTCTGAATGTTCATGTGAACTGAAGGCTGAACTAATGGCTTTTATGCATTACAAGAATAAATTACATTTAATAAAATACAATTAAAGACACATGTACATTTTTAATCATAGTTTAGATGAGGCCACTTTATATGCAGATGGGATGTTTTGATGATCTTATCATGGCTGCAGTGTGGGGTTTTTTGATGATGTACCCTGTGGATATTTTCGTTCTCCTCTGAATTGTCACATGCTCCTTGTACTTACGCCAGCGGGAGTGGAGCAGTTAGCAGAGGTGAGCCGCAGGAAAAGCATGCTCATATAAATGCACATGCAAAAAAAAATATATACATACACAAAAAAAATCATACAGTACAATAAAATAAAATATAAATAGATCCTCTTAGTACAATACCATTTCTGACATTGTTTCTTTTTTTACATATCTTCTATTATCTCATCAAATATATCCCCATTGTGATAGATATTTCTAGTATGCGGTGTCATATTACATTCTTTATAAATATTTTTTAGAACTATTGATGCCTTGCCCTAACTTTTTTGTTTCAACAGGAAATGTATTGACACATGAGAGAAAAATGTGAGGAAAAAGTGTCTTTCTCAAGGTCACAGTGTTGGAAGGTGGTCTCAGGCTGTGACCTTTTGGGTTTGCAGCCTAGCGATGTAACCACTGCGCCGTGTCATTCGCTGCCGATCAGCTATTTCCTGATGTAACTTTAAGCTTTGTTTGCGGCTATATCTGGGTGACATGTCATCAGTAATGGAAGTGGTGTCTAGGACAGGCTTCGCTTACTCCCAGCTCTTTAGCAGTAATTGCATCTGGTGGTGATAAGTATAGGATTATTGGCTTTAGATAAATTTCCACCAAAAGGGCCTGTCTTCTGTGGCTTGTTTGTCGCTCTCTCAGTGTCTCTCTTTCTCCATCCGTCCGTCTCTCTGTCTGTCTCTCTCTACTGGTTTATTGTCGGTTGTGCGTCTCGCTCCAGTTGGCCTGCTGCATTCTCAGGGGAGTACCTTTAACACCTCAGCAGTGTTGGCTTTCTTCTCTCTAATCTTCCCCTTCCCCTGCCCAGATTACTGTATCAATAACCATCTGCCGGCCCCCTCAGACAGCACTGCCCCTGGTACAGTCACAGCCTGTGGCCATACAGTCCTGCCTCATGCAGGATTATGTGGGACGTTTGAGACAACGTAATGAAATTGCACTGTGATTGGCCTGTGAGTAACCAACAGTTGCATCTTTGTTTTTCTTTCTGTCTGGGCTCCCGCTGGTTCACCAGTGTTAATGTCACCAGCGCAAAAACAATGTGGGAAAAATAACATCTTATGACCGTGGGGTCAAGTTGGTTCTCATTTTTGTGTGTGCGTGTGTATGTTTTTGCTGCTGTTATTTTCTTCTTTGTTTAGCTAGCTGATGATTTTGGAGATCAACCCATCCCTCAGGCAGTGCGTTTTGTTGAACTGTCTTTTTTAGGTCCCTTCCTCTTGCAGCTGGCTTGGCTAACCCACTGGCCCGATTCACAAAGAGAAATACTCTCTTCATTTTCTGCTTTGAACTTCATCACAACATGGATAACCGCACAGGATGGAGATGAAAGTGGGCGCTGAAGTAAATAACCAGTGAGGTTGGCCCTCGCGAGCTCCCCGGCCCGGTCTGTCAGGGCCACATTTCTAACGCAGACCAGATGTCAGTGTGCGCTCACCCTGACACTCCTCACCTCCTCTATGCCACCTTTGTTCTTCTCCGTCCATCTTCTTTCATGATCTATTTTTGTGCCATTCCCGAGTCTGTCGAGCGTAAGGGTTCTTTTTACACCATATCCAGTATACACCATACTTAAGTTTAATTTGTAGACACAACAAGTTAGCAATTTGTAGGTTTAATCCATGAACTGCACAAACAATGTGGTTCTGTGGTGCCTTCAAAACATTTCAGCCCAGTTGTTTCAGTTTCCTGACATGACAACTTCTGGCTCAGCCAATGAAGTGCAACATTGCATGCCCACTTTTTTTAGCTGCCTTGGTGGCGGAAATAATTTTCCAATTCATTTTTCCCATAGGGATTTTTAAAAACTTTTGTTAAAGAGATGTATGGCATGAAGCAAACCATGTACATTACTTTGATGTGAAGCAAAAAACAGACAAAAAGACAAATGTACCTAACAGCTTTAATGAGGCGAGGTAAAAATATATGTAACTGTAAATATTTGCTAGTTCCAATCCAGTTCTCTGATTGGCTGAGATTTCACTACAGAATTTTATGCAATATATATTTCACCAGGAATCTGAATCTTTGAAAGTTGTCATTTAAAAATCAATACCCTTTGGAGGGAATTAAGGGGATTTTCTTTTTTTTTTTTCTTCTTTGGGATCCCGACTGTTGCACTCTATAGTTTGAAGCGGGACTACCTGTTTGTGTGATCATAGCAGATGGTAAAATGTTTGGGAAATCTGTTGGGCAATATATACATAAGGCAATTATAGAGTTATACATAAAGCCTTTAAAAATGATTTGTGAGAAGAGTTATGAAAAATATTTAGCTGTTGTAAGCCATTTTCACTTTGAGCATTTGAAATGTCTTTGAAATCTACCATAAGCATATGTTTATTGTCATGCTCTAGGCCTAGGGCTTCTCTTTTTAGCAAATAATAAATATCAAATAGTAATAAATTTGCATATTCCAAATTGATTCCAAATAATGTAAAAATTATATTTGCATACATATGAATGGAAGTCAGTGGAGTACAAAGTCTTGTGTGATAGCAGCCTTACGTGTATTTAATCCTTTATCTCCTTACAGAATATGATGAGATTGGCTTCTGTATCTTCTTCCTAATTATGAAGCACAAAGCCTTGGATATGGTTCTGGTTAGTCTGTTGTGCCAATAGAGTGACTTTTAAAGTGTAGATTTATTACAAGTCCAGCATTTCCATAGACTTGCCTGGTAAAGAGGGTCTATTGCAGTTTTCCAGTGGGGTTGCATTAACTCTAATTCCTGGAGCTAATCTTGAAATAATGCTGCTTAATCACTCTTAATAAAAGAGTGGCTCACCTTGGCTGCTGGATGGCTGCATTATCAGATCATTGAGCTGTAATTGGTGTCATGAAACCTAGTGGTGGGTTATCTCCATGGGGACTGGAGTTTTTCCCCAACTTTATGGCACAAAGATTAACCTTGGAGGGTTTGACCTCTGTGCAGTGAACACAAACATAGGTGTAGCTGCAGCTCTGTGACCCGGAAAAGGTAACATCATCTGACTGGAACTAAATACAGACAGCTAAATGCCAGGTTGGAGTGTGTTAAGTGATGTCATATGGTCTATTATAGATTAATGTACATGTCTCAGCTCTATTATGCAGTGTCTCTGAAAGACAGACAGACTGCAGGTGGTCTCGGCCCCTTACATCCATGAAGCACTGCTTCTTTCCACCCTCTCTTCCTCTCTAAAGGCCGAGGTTGTCACAATTGGTCCCTAGAGCCGTTCAGTCGAGCAAAGGGCGAAGCCCAGCACACGAAATTGGAACCCTTTTAACCCTCACAGAGCCCTTCTATTATCTGAAATAAAGCTGTTTTATTCATACATCTTGCTTGAGCTTCAGGTATTTTATGTAACAGTCTTTTTAACCAGTAGCGTCATTGCAAATGTACACACTATCCAGAGTAAAGGCCTGTTATCGTCCATTGGTGTGGTCACTAATATAGTTATTGTTTTTGTCCTTGGTGAGAACGACATTCGCTGCAACTACCTTACAATACCATACTAACTTATTATACCATAAACATACATTGGACACATTGACACGTCTGAATATTTTAATTCATTATATTATAATTCACGTTTTAAAGCATCCCAAATGCGTGAGAGCGAACTCACATGGTTGTGAGTGAATCTGCATCTCATAGACACAGCTGAAAAATTTGCAGTCATGCTATTTTAAAGTCCAATTCCCGCTATTAATAAATCATTAACTATGACTTTTGCCTCAATAAACTCCTAATTTGCTGCTTATCAATAGCTAGAATAGTAGTTGTTAAGTTTAGTTATTGGGTAGGATGCTGAATATGGTCTTTATAAGTACTAATAAACAGCCAATATTTAATAATAGTCATGCTAATAAGCAACTAGAGAGAATTGTTCCCTATACTAAAGTGTTATATCATATACACTATTCGATTCACCATTCCATATATTCAAAAGTGTTACTTATATGGTTTAATCTAGAAATTATACATTGCAGTTTGAGTTTTTGACATCTAGAACATTCACAACTGCAGAATGACAAAAGGGCCCACAAAGTAAATACAGAAAAGCACTTCAATGCCTAAATGAATGAACTTACATCTGTAGTAAAACATCTAATAGCTGAAAAACAGTGCAATTTTATTGCTGACTATCATGTGAAATAATGTGTAAAAATGTGTGTGGCACACTGACTTACAGTACACATCAATTAAATATATAAATCACTTAATATATCTTTGAATTCTTAAAAAGAGTACCACCTTTGAGGAGGAAGGGATGATCTCTTCTATCACCAGAAGGAAGACAGTAAGAGAGACGAGGACAGACGTGCAGAGGGAGATTTTCTCTCCTCCATTAGATGGAAGATAAAACACCAGCACGGTCAGGAAAGACAATCCAATGCAGGGAATAATGAGGAAGAGTGTGTAGAAAAGAGGAAGACGTCTGATAATAAAGGAGTAAGTGATGGATGGATAGAAAAAGGTCCCATCACTTCTCAAACCCCGGCTACCTGTGGCCGTCACAATCTCCCATTCACCGTTGTCAAAATAGTCACGTTTGTCCACATGTACATCCTCAAGGAGAATATCCACCTTAAAAAGGGAATATAATGCGGTTGTTTCATACATTTCCTTATATCAAACACAAAAAGCTATGGCTTCAGAGAGTATGAGTAATTTCAGTTACTTTTCTTGTGCTTGATTAAAGTGGTCACTATGAACTATAGCTAATTAGGTAAAATTTAGGTTAATTTTTTGGTAAATTCTTCCTTTCAAGATGTAAACATTGGTTTTTCATGCCTTCAATAACAGTCGAAAACAGCATACCTGGGAACCATCGTAGGTCCAGGAGCCAAATTTCATGGAGCAGTTCTGAAGGTCAAAGGGGAAGAATATCACATCGATGGTGCAGACAGATTTATAGTTAGCAGGAGGGGTCCAGGAGATAGTGCCATCATATTTCACTACCGCTTTTGTCACTGTGGCCTCGAAATTACCATCTGAACTGTAGGTGAGAATCACTCAGTCATCAAGCTGACATACAGGCAGGTCCAAAATTAACATTCTCATGCAGTCAAATGAAAGTAAAACTTGTCTTTCTTACTCAGAGTAGCATTTCAAATCAAAAAAGGCAAGATTTGTGTACTTTTACAAGCAAGGCAAGAAGTTGGAGACATTGGGTAATAAATATTGACCCAATTGAAATGATAATTTTCTAAACGGTTTTCTCTGACATTTCTACAGGGGTTGAGCACAAAGGATTTGACTTGTAAAACCATAAATTTGCAGCGCAACAGTTTAGTTTTCATTTGTCAGGTTACAAAATATAAAACTCAAGCATTATTTAGACTTGATCAGGTTTCAAAATAAATATTTTTCAAGATTTTAATGATTTCACTGATCAACAGACTATCTACTACCAAACTGCTTTCTTCTTCTTCTTCATATTCAAAAAGGTATTTTATAATAATGGTTAATCGCAAGTTAGGCATATGTATGAAACAAGTCATGTGATGCAGTATATGTACACATAACATCACTCTTAATATCCATAAAAAATATAATGAATCTCTTCATAATTTTTGTTAAGATATTTATTGTTCTAACAGAAATGTTAAACGTCAGGTAGTCTCAGCCTCACCCACGGAACATTGGCTAAACGTCTGATGCATATGGCACACAAAAGTGGAAACACTTCAGGAGTTTCGAAGTCGTCATCGGATTGGTTGAATTATATAGGATTTCCGGGAGACGTGTGTGTCGCATTCTTTAACGTTCCGCCTGGAAACAAAGATGCCGTGACGCCAAAACCCCTCAAGAAAGAAGAAAGCCGTCGTTTTTACAACTGTGACGACGAGTGCTTATCAGGATCAACTAAACGCTGGATTTTCAAAAGTATGTGAAATATTTAAAGTTCAAGGCATAGAATCTTTAAAATACGTCCGAGAGTTTTACTGTTACTGTTATTGTGGCGACATTTCCACACCCCGAAACGTGACGCTGAATGACACGAACTGTGATTGGTTGTTTGACATGTCGGCCAAACAGCCTAATGGGCGGGTCTTGGCCAATGAAACCTGCCATGGATTCCAGACCTTCAGCTGTCAGTCTGAAGGTCTGGCTATGCGAGACTAGGTAAAAAGATCAGAAATCTCTCATAAATGTACTATTCTCAAACATTTTATTAATATATATTAGTCAAAATTAACATAAATTGCATATTAAACTGAACTGCACATTTCATTTTAAAGCTAAGGTATGGGGTGGGACTTTATCAAAACACTATTCTGCACAAATGTCACCAGTCTCTCACCTTTTAGGGTTGCCTGGTCGTCTTTTGTTTCTTTAGATTCACTGGTGACTGCAGGGTGGGCGCTGCCCTCTTTATCCTCTACCTTTGTGATGTTTGAGGAATCCTGTGGGCCAGGAAGGGGGCATTCTTCTTCCCATCCATATTCTCCCCACCTTCCCACCCCGTGCAGTCCATCCCAAGAGTCTGAGCTACGGAGGCTAAGGCGTCTCATTCGTGAGACAGTGTCCACTTCCCTCATGCGGGCAAGTCTCTCCTCTGAGCCATGCCCGGGCGGGGCTGTAAAAAGAGCCTCTATTCTTTGGGAAAGTCCACGGCTCCGTCTATCTACACTTGAAACCTGACCTTCACCTGCACCTTGACTCTGACCCTTATCAATGCCTTGGCTAGAATCATCTTGTGTTCTATCTTTTTCCACTTCATCAGTGCTAGAGATTGGACTGCTATGGTCTTCACCAAGACCCTGCTCAGGCGTAAGTGTTTTCTGTTTTGTCTCTGAATCTGCCTCTTTGTTGCCAGTGTCTTGGGTATTTTTATCTAATTCCCAGTCTGAATCATCTGTGCCTTGCCCATCAATGCCACACCCACGCCAACCCCCCAGACCCCGTTTTTCACCACCTCCTTCCTGTCTATCATTGTCTAAACCCCATCTCTCTCCACCAATACCCCATCTCTCAGCATCAAGGGACCGCCTCTCTCTGGACCAGAATCCACCTTGACCCAAACTTTCCCCTTCCCACCCACCCCTCTCCCAGTCCAACCCTAAAGATAATCTACGATTAAGATAAGGAAGTACAGAAAGGGGAAGGTGATCTGGTGGAAATTCAGGACGTAGCTCTGAATCTAAACCTGAATGAGTCCACATTGCAGCCTTATTTGCCCTCAAGATCACATTTGGTTCTTTCTTTTCCTCTGAGGTTATATCACTATTTTGCTCTGTTCCTTCAGTAACAGGGTCTTTCTGCTTGCATTTCTCTTGCTCTGTTTCCATCTTTTCCCTAGAAGTTTCCTCTTCTTTCACTTTCTCTGTCACTTCAGGTTGTTGGTTTTCAGGTGTCTCTGTTTGCTCTGTTTCTGTGTCTTTTACTTCAGAACATTTCTGCTCAGCATTGGTAAAGTCTTCTTTCATTTCAGTGGCTAAAATGTTGCTCACTTCATCCTCAACTGACTCACTGCCAGGAATGTCTTTATCACCTTTAACCATGTTTGACTCATCAAGGTTCTCTGCTGAACCCTCTCCTGTGATCAGAGTAGCAATATGCTTTTCAGCTAATGAAAGCTGCATCTGCCAGTCAGCAGGAACCTCTGGGTTAGCCTCTAAACCTGCTTTGTCACCAACAGGCTTTCCAGTTGCAAGGCTACAGAGCACACCCCTGTTACTAAGGAACCTGTTAGTGTGGCTTGTTACCCTCCTAAAGCCTGAGCTCCTTTCCTCCCTTAATAATGACATTGGCTCCTGTCTCCCTTCTAATGCTGAAGAACAATATGGCTGCTCAGAATCTACGGGAGGCCTACCAGGTATGGGCACATGCTGCGGGGTTTCAATGCTCATGGCACTTCCTGGTTTGGATTTGACAGAAGCTCTGCTAACGGCCCCAGATTCACGGGCCATTTGGAGAGTTTGACAGATGTGCTCATAGTCTGGGGGGCTGGTTAGAGTGGAGGCATCTTGCATGGGCTGTCTGTCTGCCCATGGGGCCTCAGCTGCCATGGAAGAGGTGGAGGAGGTTTGTGCAGTCAAATCGTCATCTCTTTGGGTCTCTTTGGGGGCTGGGATATCCAGCTTCACTGATCTGCAGGCTTTGCGTTGGGTTATCTGGGACATGACTGTTTTGTAATCTCTGAAACCTGGTTCTGGTGGGGGAGGAGCAGGACAAATCTCCTCTCTCAGCTGTTTGCTGAAGCTCACACTCTTCCCAGTTGATGGTCGGGAAAAGGCACTCTTCACCTCCCGGTATTCTGGGTCACTTCCAGGCACCAAGCTTGGCCGAAGAGCGGTTGCAGGAATTCCAAGTGGATCTGAAGATAACCTGGATTTGATGCGGTCAGGGATTTGCATGGAGGAGCGGTTGGGAAGGTTATTGCTGGCAGTGCTTAGCTCCAGGATATCTTTGTAGGCCTCATTAAGATCCTCAATGCACTGGTCCACGCTGGGGCGTTTACCTGCTTGGTCTTGCGCCTCCTTATTGATGGTCTCAAGATCCTCAATAGCATCCCACGGCCGTCGGCTTATTGGCTTCAGCAAGAACTGGCCAAGTCCCTCAGGATTTGGCCCTGTGGCTGACTTTGCCTCCTCAGTCGGATCTGATGGTGGGGACTGAGCCGGGGGCTGCGTTGGTGGGGGAGGAGGAGGTTGAGATGGAGGTTGGTTCGGAGGTGGGGGTTGAGGGTGTGGCGGGGGATGTAATGGAGGTCTGTGAGAACATGTGCTCTTGGAGAATGTACCTGTCCGTGAAAAAGCACTGTTGCTAGATAGTTTTAGGCTTTTCTGGCCCTTCATGGGATACCCGTAAGGGGTGCTGGGGTCAGGAGCTCCTGAAACCGGTGGAGCTGCTGGAGTTGGTGGAACCGATGGAGCCGATGGAGCTGACGAAGCCCCAATGGCCCCCGGGGCAGCCCCTGGAGCCACCGATGTAGTCTCAGGAGGAGCTGTTACCTCTGGGGCAGCAGGAGCATCTTGTGCTTCTGTATTGGTGGGGCCTGGATTTGCATTGCTCTTTGTGGGCTCAGGGCTGGTCTGGGTCTCCTGATCACGGTACTGGTCCCCTGGCCAAGCCCCAGAATACCGTCGGAGCTCATCATGTGGATTTGGCTTAATGATCCTAGAGCGTGAGTTCCTTCTCCGATGCGCTCTCCTTGTGGCTATGCTACTGGATCCGCTGCCAAGTGTGAGTGCTTGTAGCTCTAAGTCAGTCGAGGTGGTGGATGTGCTTTTGAGGCTTTGGTTTGGCAGGGAGCTGAGGGTGTTGCTGTTTTCACTGGATGAACTTGGTGGAGGAGGAGGAGGAATTGGAGGAGAGTCTGGTTCTTTCTCTTCGTTGTTGTTTTGATCTCGAGATTTTGCACTGGACTGCGAAAGTGGCACAGACACAAGGCAAAAGATAGTCTCACTGAGTTTCTTTTTCACACTCTTTTTCTCGGGTTCCTGGACTGGTTCTGTCTTTACAGTTGAAACACTCTCTGAAGAACCTTTATCCATGGATTTGTCAGCCTTTCCAGACTTGTCGGTGATCTTCTCAGGTTTTATCTGGTCTGTACTGCTATCTCCTTTTGCCTGCTTGTCACCCTTAATCAACTTCTCAGTAAATTTTTCAGATTTAATCTGTCTTTCTAACATTTTATCTGCTTTAAGCTGTTTTTCTAAAATTCTATCAATCTTCAAGTGTTTCTCTAAGAGTCGTTCAGCTTTACTTTGCTTGTCTGAAATTCTATCTGCTTTTATGGGTTTTTCTGGGATTTTCTCTACCTTGACTTCAGGCTTAATTTGTTTGTCAGTATACCTGTCGGCTTTGACTTGATCTGGGATTCTGTCTACTTGTATCTGGTCAGTTAATCTTTCCACCTTTACTTGTTTGTCTGTAAACCTGTCTGGCTTTACTTGTTCTGTAGGCTTATCTAATTTTATTAGGTCTGTAACTCGATCTGGTTTCACTTGTTCTGTTACTTTGACTTGGTCTGTTTTTGTCTGTTCAGCACCTCTCTCAACTTTGACCGGCTCTGTTACTCTCTCAGTCTTGACTTGGTCAGTGATTCTGTCTGCTCTAGTCTGTTGGTCTGTACTTCTGTCTGTTTTAATTATTGGTTGCAGGGGTCTGAGCTGAAAGGCTGGTGGGTACTTGGCACAGCTCTGGTCAGGTGCTACAGTTTCACTGCCTTTATTCATCCCCTTGTGCCAGCGGTTAGTATTCTCTTGTTCAGTGAGAGCCGGTTTGTTAGTTTCCATGCTAAGACTCAGTCCCTGTGAAGGGAGAAAGGCACTATCATGTGTGGATTGTCCTAAAGTTGCAGCGCAGGGAAGCTCTTTGTTGACGTGTCGGATCTTGTCCGCGTCTGTGAGCGAGTTTCCACAGGGCCCCCCTGAGACGTGCCTGATACGTGGGTCTTCAAATGGGACATACTGCACAAGTCCTGGACGGCTAGGTACGACAGGCCCTGGATGAACAAGCCTTCTTGGAACCACTGCCATGCTCCTATCTTCACGCCGTTCGGACCATGACAATCCTGAAGTCCTGGAAAACCACTGGCCCATCTCTGCACTCACAGGCTCACGTTTCCATCGGACAAGAGCAGAATCTGCTCGGTAGTTCTGTCCACTCCTGGGTGGCAGGAATCTCCTATAGGAGGGGGGTGGGATGTAACCAGGGGGCTCCATACCAGTCAGTTCATGGTAAAATAGATCTGTCCTATATGATTCTGGTCTCAGGAGCTCTGCACTTTGGGAGTAACAAATGGACCGGTCTCGGAGCAGTTCTGAGCTCTGAGAGTAACAAAGGGATCGATCCCGTAAGAGGTCGGCACTATGCGAGTGGCTGAAAAAACGATCACGCAGTAGTTCTGCACTCTGTGAATGACTGACAAATCTGTCTCTTAGTGGTTCAGCACTTTGAGAGTGGCTCAGCATGCGGTCTCGGATTGGTTCTGCACTCTGTGAAAAGCAAATGGACCGATCTCTTAGAGGCTCTGCACTCTGAGAATAACAACCAGACCGGTCTCTGAGTGGTTCAAAACTCTGAGAGAAGCACACTGAGCGGTCTCTGGGTTTGGACACGGGTTCAGAGGACAATGTTTCCCAGCTCCCCCTGTTTTGCTGGTGAGTCTCATAAGACGGGGGCTTGACAGGGCGGCTGAACCGTGGCTTTGGTACAACTGCAGAAGGAGCATGACTTTGTGTCTGACCACTCCACCTTTCCCCTGCTGGCCATTCACTGTGGTATCGACCGTATGGAGCAGAGCTGCTGCTTCTTTGTGTAGGGGGGTGATTTGGGGCACCGGTTTGAGGCAGTTCTCCATAGTGGGGATCTTCTGGGGAAAGGACTCGAGGGAGCGACTGGGACTTGGCTCGCACTGTGGCGGACACACTGCCATCTGCCGGTCGCAGACGGTGTTGCTGCTCTTTAGACCAATGTTCAGCCTCACCATCTGACAGCTGCCGGCCCAAGCCCACTGCAGGGCGCCACTCCTCTGTTCCCAGGCTCTGGCATTTTCTCTCTCCAGTCACACGTAATGTCTCTGGGCCTGAGTCTATAGGTTCCCGTATCCATGGGCCTTCCTCCCAGCGTGCCAGTGGCCTCTCAGCCCTCAGCTCCTCAACAGCTAGTACTGGACCTCGCCACAATCCTCCAGACACTCTGAGTTCCCTGGGATCAGCATAGTCCAGTAGAGCACTGAAGTCCTGTCCCCTCCTTCTCCAGAATGCAATATCACGCTCATCTGCATGTTCAGAGAACGTCAGGCTGGGAGCTTCATAGAACCTAGCAACAGAGACAAATATAGATCATTTATGAAGGCAGAATTTTTTTTAATACTCTAATCTGAAATCGCAACTTTAATGTTGCAAACAGATTAGGTCGCAGAAATGAATAAAATTATATTCATATAGTCAAGGAAACAAGTATGGCTCTAACACCATATGGGTTCATGCTATGTGTAATATGAAATGATTTGTGGGAGAAAGAATTACATAAAAATTAATTAAAAGAATTACAGAATAAAGGCAAAATTAGATTGAAATTTAGTCTAGTGTAATGACAAATAAAACACTTTTGTTAATATACAAAAAAGGTTTGTGTTGTGCATAACGTTAATTTACTCTCACTTTACACACACTCAAAATGCACCTCAGGGCAAGCTATAGATGTGATTACATTCACATAGCTGATTCCTTTCAGGTTACAGTACATCAATGTTGACAGAGAGTGTAGATTTTTGTGATAAAATCACAGTGTAATGGATTAGGCATGAAATATGGATTAAGTCTATTTTAATTTGTTTGTAATAGGACAGTCTAAGAATCAACTAACAGTCTAAGACTCAATTAACAGTTCAAGGTGTGCTAGAGAAAAAGTTGTGTTTAACATTTGAGTTTTCCATTAAAACTAACCTCATGCACATTCAAAAGTGGCACACATGGCATGACATCCACCCAGATTCCAGGGCTCAAAACAAGGTGCAGTTAATGTGATGAACTATATTGGAATTTGAAGTGAACTTGAAGTGAACTGATTGAACATCAACTAAACATCACTGCGGGCACTGGTAAAAATGCAAAAATAGCTCAGAAAAGTGAAGTTACAGCAGTTATAAGAAAGGCTCTAGCATCATTACCAGCAAATACCATTTGGTTTGATATTTTGTTACCTAATGCAATGATATTTATACATTTTTAAATATGGCGAAAATGCCCAGACACTTTTTGGGGCCACTGTTTTTGTTACAACGGATTATAAAATATGGGTCATCATCATGGATAGAACATTGCATCCAAAATAATGATGAAACATGTGAATTCAAAATAAATCTGCTGATAACTTGCAAAATTTCAAACAAAATAGATGTCATTTATTAGTGTCAGTTGAATTTGTTTAATACTTGAATTAAGCAAATGCTTTGCACCCTGTAAAAGGAATGTTAAATGTTTTAATGTGTCTCTTTTAGGCTACATATATCTTGACCATGTTAGCCAAGATTGGTGTTCACCAGTGATGATTACCATTACTTTTTGAAATGGCTTGTGGCAGGGATATTTAATGCAGATTATTTAATGCAAAATAAATTTTGTTGATCATACTTTTTCTTTGCATTTCTCTGTGCTTCACCAAGCATGTGGTGCTTTGATACACTTATTTGGAAAGTGTCTTTACCTGCAAGTC
>JAUZSZ010000115.1:17978285-17988376 GCA_034780575.1 Labeobarbus marequensis | reverse complement strand
AAGGTGAGATCTCAGGAAGCTTATGTAGATAAGAGGCACAGCAGTCACGTTTAATGTGGGAAGAAGCCCATGTTTACTTTGCTTTTAAGTGATTTTTACTGATCATCATTACCCTGCTTTATGAATGGCTCATGTAGCGTTAAAAGTTATGTATTTGGCAGATGCTTTTATGTGACGCAACCTATATTGCAGTTTGTCTTTGAATTCATGCAATTCAATGCGAGTCAAACTCATGCTCTCCTGTTTGAACTACAGAAAAGCAGAGTTTATATGTTTGCAGATGTTTGAACAATGCACTGCACTTACAATGTATTTGCAATTTCAACATTAAAGGTCTCTTGGATAACAAATGTAGAAAGATTTATTGAAAATATACAAAGCAATGGCAAGGCAATGATTTAATTTCTTTATTGTCCACTGGATTTTAAGCTAATTCATTTCATAAAAATTCATTCACACTGTAGTTTCATTTGGTTGTCCAAGTCTAGAGTGTAATAAAGTGAGTTTTAGCCTTTTTTAATTAAAAATAAACTTTAAAAAAACTTTGTTTTTTTGTGTATTGTTTATTTATTATGCCAAGTTTTTTTTTTTGTACTTTTTTTTTTTTTTTGGCTATTAATATAGCCATTGTAGCTGGCATAGGGCTAAATTATAAACAAATATTAGACCTGAGACGGGTTAGAATAGTTAATTTGCATTTGTGCACAACACAATTGAAAGGAATTTTTTTTTTTTTTTTTTCCATTGGAAACATCAGTGAGAATCTCATGTCCTTCCTCTAAGCATTTCACTTCTGCATTGTTCAAATAAAGACATGTAGGTGCCCCTGTGGTCATCACAGCCATTCGTTTCGTAGCTTGTTTTGCACTCCTGCACCTGTAGCACTTGCTTGTTCCCAGTGCAGCCTCTGCAGTCAGGATTCATTGGCCTTTAATTCAGAGCCAACATGGCACAGAGCGTTCTGTCATCAGCCTGGTGTGGATGTGCGCTAGCTCCACTTAGTGGACAAAACAACTGACAAATGCATGTTTGTGGTGTTGTTTGCGATGTTGCCTTAAATAGAAGGATATCGTTAATTAATGAGCTGAGTGCTTCAGGTAAAAAGACTTGTGTCCCTCAGCAAAATAGACCGTTTCGGAGTAACAACGCTGTTATTGCCCGTTTTAGATGGGAATGCTGTGTCATCTGTGGAATGTTCTTTTTGCAAACATTCCAGATCACATATTTGTCACAATATTCAGCAGGGTGTAGTCACCAGCCAGCACATATTTGTTCTCACTGACGTGAGAATGTGTCCTAGTGTAATTTATGAGCAAGTAGACACGAGGTTTGTTGCTAGGTCGGTGTACATTCAGTCAAATATGTAACCATGGCTAGGATTGGAATGAAATACTAAGAATTACTGCACAGTATAAACTATATGCTGCTTACAATATTTTTCAGTGCTAAATGAAGTTGTAGTGCTTTTTAAAAAGTACTAGGAGGTGATATTCCATAGTACATATCTGAAACAGTAGTTTGCGACATTGTCATATGTCTTACAATCTCATCAATCATTAAATGACAAGTCAGAAAAGAGGTTAAAAATTGTGACTGACGTAACTTCTGGTTAATCCAGCACACTGGAAATGGAAGGTCTAGTCAATTACAGTGCATTATTGTATTCTCTTCAGTAACTCTGTTGTGCATCAGTTTTAGCCAATTTAACAAGACGCCTATATGAAACTGTAGGTACACTGTTCATGCCATAAACAGTAAATACTGAACACTTCAATAGTAAATGGAGTGTGCTGTTCAAAACTTAATCCTAAATGCTCATGATGGGAGGTGGTTCTCATCAAGGAATCATCTTTTACTTACCTTACTATCGCTCCAAACATGTATCACTGACTTTCTTCTGTGGAACAGAAAAGATATTTTGGGAACCAAACAATGTTAGACCCTGTTGACTTCTATTGTATTGACAAAAAACAAACTTGAATATATTCTTGCTCTGCAGAAGAAAGTTCAGGTTTGGAATGATGTAAGGGTGATAAAATGACAGAATTCTCATTTTTGGGTGAAACTGTCCATTTTAAGTAAAAATTTGAGTGACGGCCCGTTGAGAACACCATATTAATGTATTAATTGTAATTTTAGTCCTAAATGTTTGTGGTGGTTCCGGATCTCCATTAAGTTAGCAGTAAAAGCCCATGTATTTATGATTGCAACTCTTAGAGGTGTTAAATTTATACTGAAGGTTTGGTGTAAATTGGAGCTATGTAAATTGCAGTGGGGAGAAAACATGATGGTCCTTCTAGAAAACGGTTTGGATTGTAGCAGGGTTTACATGACATTTAAATAGTGCATATAATCACCTCCATAATGACAGTTTGGCTACACATACAGAAGTTCACATCATATATTTATGTCTTGAGTGCTAAGAAATCATCTGAGAATCTGCCTGCGTGTTTATTTTTGTTTCGTTTTTCCTACATATCAAGTAGCTTGCATTCAGATCATATCTAACTCAATGTCAAGCATGCCAGGCTTTCAAGTAGCTATGCTTTTTTTTTTTTTATCTTTGTGCACATGAACACACTATGCGTGTGAAGTAAATCCGTGTGTTTCATGTGCTGCTGAAATCCAACGAGAGGCAGTGGAATTCTGCCATTGAAATCAATTTAGCACTAATGTTATTGAATGATGTGGTGTGTTGAGCTGCAGTAGAGGGTTTATTTGTATTTATATGAGACGGCGATGCCTGTGCTTTTCCCCTCCTGTGCATGAATACAGATGTATTGTTTGGAGGCAATTGAGGTCAAGCATTATGTGCATGGTGGGACTTTTGTTGTGTATCGTGATTATGTTGCCCTCGGGGAGAGAAGCCCTTTATAAGCAATGAGCGCACATTTATTTCTGAGCACTAACCAACTCGTCATTTGTATGAAGAGCTGTGCGTATCATTCAGGGGCTATCGATTGGAGCCTTTCAATTGGCACTTAAATGAAAACTTGCAATGTTTATTAATAACCCATCTGCAAATTGATGGTCTGCCAAAATGATTAATAGGCTAGGGATTGATTGCCTGTTGCATAAAACAATTAGTCTGGCATTACTCTCAACAGGTTTCTCACCAGAACAGACACTCAATATTTATCAACACGGCACAGCGGGAGCTCAGCCTGAGTGGCTCTCTTGAGATGGTACAGAGAACATACCCACTAGATGTAGTTTTACTCCGTCTTCTAATGCCCCATCTGCATCTAATATACACCATCCCCCAACAGAACGCTCCGTCTCTTGCTGACAAGCCTTTTGGGAGAGAATTGAGCTGAATTGCTTGCTTGTTTACTCTCAAGTTCTACCGGTTCCTCTTCTCAGGAGACTGGTGTGTTTTTGTGAGCGTCTGATGCTGAATCTAAGGACTCGAGCTTGAATGGGCTTACGCAACCCTTGCAGAGATTTAGACGCAACTGTTTGGAGACATGAGGGTGTGGTGGCAGACTTTCCCATCAGATTCCATGTAACCTTTTTTCTGACCTCCACTACACGAGTCCTGCATGCCACAGGCTTTTGTGGGAGGAAAGATACAGTCTTATCTTGAGAGCTATTTGCTGAGCCTGTTCGGTTCCCTCTAATCTTCTTTTGGCATCAGAACCTTGTGTTGCCCTCGTTCAGAGGGCACTGGCTACACCTCTCGCAGTTGTATAACATCCCATTGCCAATATTTACACAGGCTCAGCGTTGTGTATCACAGCGCTCGGTGATACGGCAAGGCGGTGTGTTTGTGTGTGTGTGTGTGTGTGTGTGTGGTGACGTGCACACACATCCTACTGGGCATCCTTTATCCTTCATCAGTAGTACCAGATTTATTGCATGTATGTGTGTTTGATGTCTGTTGTTTTGGCCACTGACATTTAGAAGGTATTTACACAAGAATCTAATCTTTACAGTAGTCAAATGCAGCACGTCTCCTAAATTCAAAGGAGACATTTGGTTTTAATTTCCTTTTGTGGTATCACGTCTCATGGATTCTGCGTCTAGTTTTGCATCTGATCCCCAGAGATCTTGGATACCTGAACACTCCACACTGTTCAGTGCTAGTGTGTCACAATAACAACATATATGCCTATTGATTATATTATGCTTACCAAGGCTGCATTTATTTGATCAAAAATACAGTAAAAATGGTAATGTTATGAAATATTATTGCAATTTGAAATAACTGTTTTCTATTTAAGTATATTTGAAAGTGTAATTTATGTCTGTGATGGTAAAGCTGAATTTTCAGCAGTCATTAGTCTAGTCTTCAGTGTCGCATGATCCTTCAGAAATCATAATATACTGATTTGGTGCTCAAGAAATATTTCTTATCAATGTTAAAAAAAAGTTGTGCTGCTTAATATTTTTGTGGAAACTATGATCTTTTTTTTCCAAGAGGTTCAAAAGAATGTCATTTATTCTAAATAGAATTGCTTTACAATATTCTAAGTTTCTACATGTAACTTTTGATCAGTTTTATCCTTGCTGATTAAAGGTGTTGATTTTCTTCTTTTTTTTTATTCCTATTGACTTTAAACTTTTGAATAGTCAAGTTGTCTTTCTAAGTGAAGACCGGTGTGAGATTTTAATTTTTCTTTTTCTTTTTTTAGGCTAAATTTATTGATTGATTGCTTGGTTTTAGTGTTAATATAATTATTATATATAAGCACTAATAGGTTGCATTTACATTGCAATGCCAAATTCACAGAGCTGATCATTTGGATCAGCAGCCATCATCAGTCAGAAAGCATTCAATTCCATTTGAGTCTGTACTACCAATACTGCAGAAAGGCTAGTATCGTTCTTAATAGTATCTTTATTTTCATATTGTTACTTAGTACTAAAGTATTGGTACGTCTGACATCCCTATGATGTGCATTTTCATTTAATGGAGCGATTTGAGATTGATTTGACTCGTGTTGGTACCCTTCCTCTGCCAGGAACTGCTTTATATCTGGCACAGCGTATCTGTCCTCTGTAATCACATGCTTAATAACTAGCTGGCTCCCTGGGTTTGTAACCACCTGTCTAGTTTGACACCCGATATTCAAACAAAGCTAATCAAAACACATGCCAAATCTTTTATCTTCCAATCTGTACTCATTGTCTATGCCACTCATGTGCCTTGTGTTTAATAATAGTCGAACTGTGTTTCAAATCTTGGTGTGTGTATGTACATAATATGATTTAAGCCACTGCGCTCATTCAGCTGTTGGGGGTTTAGATGGAGTACATCTTTAGTGTTTAGTTTTGTAAAACATGTAGGCTTTTTTTTCTTTTCTTTTCCTTTTTTTTTTTTTGATCTAAGAAGAATTTAAAGAAATGTTGGCACTTTGTTGCTAGTTATTCAAATTAAAATTTTCGTCAATTTAAAGTGTGCTCTTTTTTTTTTCTCTCTTTCTCTCTCTCTCTCTAGCCACGTGCTGATCCCATACCCATATGCAGCTTCTGTTTAGGCACAAAGGAGTCCAATCGAGACAAGAGGCCAGAGGAGCTGCTGTCCTGTGCTGATTGTGGGAGTAGTGGTAAGACCTGTGTTTGAACTCTCAGCCTGAGTGGTGCCTATATATGGACAGTGCATCATCTGAACGTCTGTGCCAAGTGGCCAAAGCAAGTTATCTTATAACAGGGGATGTTATTGGTTGAAGTGTGAATCAAACTTTGTAACTAACCATTTAGCTGTAACCAAACCAGCAATTTTTGTTTGAATAGCTGCTCATAATTGTCAGTTGGTAAAATTTTAGGTATTCTTTTTTAGTATAATGATTTTTCAGTAGTACAGCTACAGTATTTCAATCATCAGCAGTGTCAAATCCAGAAGAAAGTTTGTCAGAGATAGTGATGCACCTAAATAAATTCTTGGCCAAAAGAGAAGCTGTACTTTCTGGACAATTCGAATGAAAACCAAAACTTTTTTAACTTGTTTGTAACAACTATCTGTATCAATTCTGTATCATGGGCACTAACTTCCTTCAATTGGTATCTTTCAATAACACAAAGGCTACTTTTTAAAATATTGTTTAAACAACTGTTCAAAACAGAGCTTCTACTTTTATAGACTATTTTCTGTGTGTAAAAAGGATCACAATTCCCTCAAAATAACTTTTTAAAAATTTTTTTTTAATTGAAATTCATTAATTTTTTAAATTACATATGTACCCTAGAGTATATTACATTAGGTGTTGGTTAGTCCGTATGAGTGCATGAGGCAGATAAGTGCATGTGTGCAGTCTTTTTAAGAACAGGAATTGCTCTTTATTAATCAGCCAGGACCCAAAAGGAAAATGCAAACTCAAAATATGCATTCTATTTAAGTATTTGAATTGCCACGCATTGTGCATGCACAATTAGGAAAAACAAATCTGAACTCAATTTGCAATGGACTTTGAATTTTGACCGCAATATCCTTTCATTGTCTTGTATAAGATTGATGCGCAGCAGTGTTTGCTGTCCATCTGCATTTCTCTGCACTTTTCTCATCATCTCGCATCAGAGTGGTGGTGTGTCTCATCAACTATAAACACTCTTTCTGACAAGACATCATCTTCATTAGCCAGTGTTTGCATTAAATATGTTTACTTGGATAATTTTTCATGTCTGAATTTAGCCCCAACTGTCGCTGCATGTCGCCAGGGGCTAGCAATGAGGGTACTCATTGCTAATACTGGTTGCCTTGACAGCGAATCAGGTTTCTTGCCACTACATACAAACATTTTGGAGGCAAAACACTAAATATAATCTAAATCTAAATTAAATCCATATATACAAACAAAAATGAATGAGAAACGGAGCCTACTTTCTTCCATTGTGTATGTTTATCTATGGCTGAGAGGAGAACAATCACATGAGCTCTACCGTCTTCTTTCCTATTGGCTGTTGCTCCCAAAAGTCGCTTTTCATTTGCATAAAGTTGAAGGATTCTGAACTTTGTCGCATCACTGGACACGCCCCATCCGGTCGCCAACGGTCACTATTGCTCGTGTCGCCGGAAATCTCCAGCTCTCCATTGAAATGAATGGGATTGTGTCGCTTGTAGTGTGAACGGGGCTTTTCTGTTCAATCTGCTTAATTTGCGGTTTATATTTTCAGCCCAGATTCAGTCTGTTTCTTTTTTTGTTGTTGTTTTTGGCCCTAAAACACCATTGTCAGTGAATCAAATTTTGGTACATCACAAGTCAGAGTGCAATGAGAATGATGTATAAATCTATGAAACAGCCCGGGAAATGTCCAGCCAGATGATGAGACAGGAAGAAAGATGGTAGCTTATATGTAAGAGTTTTCTTGTTTGGGATAATTTGTGTAGGGCTGTATGTTTGAGAAATGTTGTAAAAGATCTTCAGGAAAGATGCTTGAAGGCTAGAGAAGGCAGGTTTCTATTTTTTTATTTATTTTTATTTATTTTTAAACTATAAAAATTGTCTATTCTGTAGAAGTATTGGCAGAAGGGTTTTACACAATCACAGATGGATTCAAGCTGAAAGGTGTGCAGTTTTATAAAATGTTTTTTTTCCCCCGCTTCAAGTTCACTTGCTTGTTTCTTTTACTCTAATTTATTTATTTTTTCCCTCCTCCAGACAGAATTGCCGTGTTCCTGTTAAATTACCTGCTCTTATGTCGTAATTTGTTTTGAACAGTGATTTTGAAATGCCACAAGGAATTGTTCTCCCGGTGACATTTTTATGGCTGAGTTTGACTTAACAACGCGGAGGTGGTTTTCATGAAAGTATAGAAAATGTGCTCCCACTGTAAACCGCAGCTGGTTCGCAGCCCTCAGGGACAGGAGTGCATGCTTTTACATGACTATAACGGA
This sequence comes from Labeobarbus marequensis, assembly GCA_034780575.1. NCBI lineage: Eukaryota > Metazoa > Chordata > Actinopteri > Cypriniformes > Cyprinidae > Labeobarbus > Labeobarbus marequensis. The sequence goes on along the minus strand of JAUZSZ010000115.1, from coordinate 17,980,542 downwards.
TCGACTGCCATTACGGTGTATGCGCGTACCATTTCTGCCTCGTTAAGATCAAATTATCCTTAATTAGCTGCTCAGAAGTGTTTGATAATACAGTGCTTTTAGACACCGATTTTGGAAAGTCTTCACGCATGGTTTTTTGCATTGTTGATGCCACGTGTAAATATTTAACTGATCCACGGTTGGGGGAATCTTTCATTTGTTTCATTTTGATGTTCTCTCTCCGCTTGATTAAGTCTCTGTTAACATTTATCCTGTAATGTTTCAGCAAGGGCTTTTGTGTTTCCTGCCAAAGTTAAAGGATTAGGTAATGTCGCTCTTTTAATTGAGCATGTTTGGAGACTCTCTCTCTAAAGCCTGTTTGTTTTATTCCACATTTCTCCTCAAAGGCCATCCATCATGCCTGAAGTTCTCCACTGATTTGACTGCAAATGTCAAGGCCCTGCGATGGCAATGCATCGAATGCAAAACATGCAGTTCCTGTCAGATTCAGGGGAAGAATGCTGTAAGTTCTTTTCAAATGCACTGATGGCCTTGGCCCAGTTCCTGCTGACATCTTTTATAGTGTCAGAGCACTGCTTGTGTTCTGACACTTTTACTGCAGGATGTTGTTTACTGGTGTTGTGTAGATTGCATCTTATTTTTTTGCGTGTCTGACACATCTCTCTGTGTGTGTGCATGTGGATCCAGGACGAGATGCTCTTCTGCGACTCCTGTGACAGGGGTTTCCATATGGAGTGTTGCGACCCACCGCTCTCCAGAATGCCAAAAGGTACATTAGGCTTTTGTTTGCCTCTGTGGATTTTTCCATTCTCAAGGTGAAGCTGTTAAATGTGCCATTACACAAAGGCTTCTATTTACATAATAGTAAGATGATATGTACCTTGCGTCCTGAACTATTTAGTGGCTCTCTCTCTCCCTCTCTTTCCAGCCTCTTTCTCGTTGTTAATGATTTTGCCTCTGGCTTGCAAATGACTGTGCTTGTCCTTTTCAGTTAATGGCAGTTTGTCTGAAATGGGCATGTAAGTGCCAAGATAAAAAGGGAGCAGCATCATAAAGTGTTTCAATAGAGCAGAACAGGTTCATTTCACTTAATTTTACAAGAGCCTTCAGTGCTGAATGTCTGAAACTGCTGGAGGGAGGTGACATTCTGCCATGAGAAATCCCATCAAATTTCATTTGAGTTTTTTTATGGGTGAAATGCAAATGCTTTAACTAAAACTTATATGTTCAGTGTCAATTTAACACATTAAAGTAGTGTGATTAATTATAGCAAAAATAACATAGTTATTCATAGTGAGAGACGCTAACAGAAAAGCGAGACTAAAGACTGTCTGCGTTTCTGCTATAAGAACGCTTCCTGTGTGAATGAGCCTGTGGGACTTTGCGACAGTCTACTGTAGACAAAATGACAAACTTGTATTCATGTGACTGCAAAGTATGTTCATGTGGATTGTTGTTCAGCAATAGATGTTTTTGATATGGAGAAAGCCAAACAATATAAGGACTTAGACACTTTCTCTAATATCAGGCCTCAAATAATTTAGTCTACCTGTCTGAGAATTGGGGCTTTGTTTTCCTTGTATTCTCAATATAAAATTTGTCAACAGTTTCATTTATTCTCTTGATGTCACGATCACAAGTATACAGAAAATGTATAATGCTTAGACTCTGTCAGCTTCTGTATCTTTATTCATTTTTGCAATTCCATTTGGTCTCCACTATGAATTTGCTCTCTGTTGTAGGACGTGATGCCTATCTTGTGAATCAGTGCCACGTATTTCTGCACAAGATATCTGAGAGTTTCAGTTCTATGCTGAACATCAGTGCAAATTTAGCTTTAATTAGTTGTGCGAAATCTGATAAACCAAAGGTCTAATCATTCAATTTGTGTTCATTTGTTATTTTCCTCTCTAAAGAGGATGAGAAGGCTGAAGCCATGTCAGAAAAAGAGCACCCCACACAACTTCAAAGCCATTTATTCAGTGCTTCCTTGTTGGTATGTTACCTGTAGAAAAGGTTGTTTTTCTCTGCTCTGTTTCTTCTAAAGACAGTGGAAATGAAGGGAAAGGCACAGCGGGTCATCTCTGCTCAGCACTACAAAGACATATCTGAAAAGTGTCACAGCTGCAGACATGATGATCCATCCTTGAAATGCTTCTTTCTTTTTGTCTCTCCCACTCTTTCTCTCTCTCTCTCTCTCTCTCTCTCTCTCTCTCTCTCTCTCTCTCTCTCTCTCTTTTTCGCTGGAGCTCCCCCA
>JAUZSZ010000115.1:17878553-17893852 GCA_034780575.1 Labeobarbus marequensis | reverse complement strand
GTAATGTTTCAGGTACCTGCACTTCCTTTTTGTCCTTCTCTTCCTGGATGTCCTGGCATTCCTGGTGGACCTAGAGATGCACATCAAAAAACAATTAAATCTTCATTCTGCACAACTGTTAAGACTAGCTCTACAAGAGGACCAAGCATCATTCTTACCTGGCAGGCCTGGAAAACCATTATCTCCTGAAAAACAGTTTCAATTGTTGAAGTTTTCATGTTTAAGATAAACAGTTCATCTAATTCACAGATTTTTCACAGCCAGTTTTAAAAGTGTACAAACCCTTCGTCCCTGGAGATCCGGTGTCACCTAAAAGTGGTGAAAAGAGCAAATGTGTGATTGATGTAGGGATTGAAAAGCAGGTTGCTGACTATTAAATCTCCAAAGAATGTATAAATAAAGTTTTCTGTACTTACAGTTCAGTAAAAACTAAATATCTGCTGTACCTTTCGGCCCTGGAAGTCCTCTTTCAGCTTTAACTGAAGAAGCAAGGAAGGCTAGATACACAAAAATATGTTATTAATATTATTATTTTGTATTAAATGTATGCATATATGTTTACATGTTTAGGTGCATGTGTTGTGTCTCTAAGCAGAACTGTGTTCACATGTACCTTTCGTGGCTTCAGACTGCAACTCTGCTCTCAGTATTTGCTGTAAATTTCTCTGAAGTACAGAATTGTCTGAATAAACTGCAGAATCCAGTGAATTAACATACGCCGCTTTACTTCCAGCTTCTCTATATAAGCCAGTGTCATCAATAGGAGCATACAGACGACTCGTGTGGGCTGTCATGGAGGAGGATACTCCCTCAAGAGTGCTGACACGAGACTTTAGTTTCTTTACCTCCTCAGCTTCAAGGAAAAGAGATTTGTTAGAGATTAGAAGACAAGATGCAATACCACATATACCTAAGTTATGCAGAAAACCTAATCTTTAGTTGAACTGCACACAAACAGTAATCCTATATTGATAGATACACACTGATACATAAGATACAATTCCCTTCTCCCAAATCCACAGAGGTAAGAATGAATTTTTGCTCATTATTTTTAAAATAACTTTTCAGTTCTCTTTGAATGCAATTTTACATTTTATAGAAATTATTTGTTAGCTGGTGAATCATAATTTGCCTCACATTTTGAAAACCTCTGCTGTACAGTTTTAGAATGAAGCTACAAGCTGTTTCAAAAGTCTTATTAGCAATAATTGTACCCCAAGAGAAATAGTGAATAAATTAATCATGTCTTTCATTAAAATGACTAGACTTACATAAAGCAATGAGTCCAAACAGAAGGCCGAGGAGCAGCAGGAGGCTGAGCAAAAACCCCAGCAGCCACTTCCACCAGGAACAGCAGTTTGGCCCACATCCACAAAGACCCCCTCCACAATTACAGCCATCATCATAATCAACAACCTTAGCCTTACGAATCTCTGAAAGGACACACACAGCAAGAGACATATAAGTCTCAGTTTTATGCAGTATGACTGTAGACTGTACTATGTGCAATGTTTTTTTCTTCTTCAAAGTTTTACCTGCATATGTAGCTTTATCTTTTGTTGACACTGATGTAGACCCATCTTTGGAGAGGTAGAAAATGTTTTGTGATGTCAGCAGATATTTTTAACATTTCTTTGAGACAAGCAGTGACATCTATTAACCTCCTATCCCTCAAGATGAAAAGATGTAAATTAAAAAAAACAGAGATATGTGAAAATTAGGTCCTTACAATGTGTGCCAGAGCTAGACTTCACAGGAGCACTTTCAGAATAGCTGGTGATCATAGTTTCCTTCTTCACTGAAACATCTGAATACGACCCTTTAAAGCAAAGATTGTGTGTATTCAGTTTATCAGAATGTAGTGTTAGGTTAGGTCATAATAATCATGTTCCATTTTTTCAATCACTTTATTTCAAACACCACAAATAATTCCCTTTGCAACATCAAACACAACATTTAGTGCCTTGTGTTTACCTGCTGTCCCATTAGGGGTGCTGTTGGTAAACTGCTTGCCACTGTCTTTGGTCAGGATAAGTTCTTCGGTTTCTCTTTTTACTGGAATGTTCTCTTTCTCCAGTGTCAGGTATCTCTTTGAGACATTCTCATTAAGGGTCCTAGCACCAGTTCCTAAATATGACATCTTCATGTTTATCATGCCACACTGAATGCATCTTAAAGAACTACAAGAGCCATAAATCTTTTTCCTGTGTAAGTATAACAAACACCTGAAGTGGAGACGCCTGTGCTAACAGCAAGAGTACTGTTGGGACTTGAGGAATAATTCTTCTGCACACCATATCCTAAAAATACACACATAACAAATAAATGTCAAGTATCTCTTTGCCACTTAAAAGGACATTGTTCATCAAGCAGCACTGACTACCTCTTTAGAGATCTAAAGATTTTTTACATTTTCACTGACCCGAACAAATAAAAGCAAAGATGCATTAAATTGGTCAAAAATGTCAGTATAGACTTTTACCTTATTGCAATCTATCATAGTTTCCACAAAAATATTAAGCAGCACAACACTGAGGATCAGAAGATGTCAATCATCAGAAATGTTTCTTGAGCAACAAATCAGCAAATTAGAATGATTTCTGAAGGATTTTGTGACACTGAGCTTTGCTGTTATGTGACTATAATACAATTTAAAGTATAGTAGTCAATATTCAAAGTGGATCAAAAAAGTTAATCAAAGTTGAAAAAACGGGTATTGTTTTTGTTTTGGGACAACTTTAATGAAAGGTTTTGATCCACTTCAAATGTTGACTACTGTACAATAAACAGAAAACAGTTATTTTATATTCATTGTATAGTGATATTATTTAACAATATTAGTGTTTTACTTTATTTCGATAAAATAAATGCAGCCTTGGTGAGAATAAGAGACATCTTATAAAAATCTTACCAAGCCCTAAACTATTGAACATTAGTGTATTTATATAATATTATATTTAGAATTTCCCTTAAATGTTAGGATTTTTTTTGAAAACACTTTTGTTGCAAAACAATTTAATACAGTGAAAACTCATACTGATTTGTTGATCATTTTCATTCCATTCTACCTGCTGGCTCTAAGCCTCTATTTGTGCAATTTTGACTAAACCTCATTTACTTTAACCATCTCGACAATGTTAACATTGTGACATATTTAAACAGCAGAACACAGTTTACTACTTTGACAATTCAGCACTGGGTAACAGAGCAAGTGACGATGCTATGAACTGTCCCAAAACTCTCTCACACTGACCCCGGGTCATTTTTGTACAGAGTAAATATAACAAACACCTGCAGTGGAGATGCCTGTGCCAACACCAAGAGTGCTGCTGGGACTTGTCAAATAATTCTTCTGCACTCCATATCCTAAAACATAAACAAGTGAACATGCTTACAAGGAATGTTTGACTTGTCATTTGTCAAAGCAATGTCATCACAACTATTTAAAATTATATGCCTTAGAGGATACCTGAGTGTGTGTTAACTCCATTGGAAGTTAGAACTCCACTCGCAGGAGCTAAATTGTTGTGGAATCCATACACTGTATATCAAGAAAAAACATAGCTAATATAGTCTGTTGGAGGACCATGCCTTCAACTGAATGTTTTGCTATATTAGTAGTTTTATTCATATTAGACCAGAAAACAGAGTGTGATATTAGTGATGACTTGATAAATTCTCTTTATTATCAGGTCAGCTTAGTAAATCAGTGCTCAGCTGTGCAGACCTGATAAGGAGGATGGTGATGTGCTGTTAACATGAGCAGCTCCCGTTGACATGTTGTTGGTGTTGCTGTGGAAGCCGTAAGCAGTACCAGTGGAGACTGTAGAGGGCAGTGTGGAGCTGTTCCATGTGTATGAGGCCAGGTCAGCATCAAGAATAGTGGTGTCATATTGCTCGACTGAGAAAATTGAAAGGGAGTCTTAACGCCTTGGAATTGAACACAAGATCTCTATGCACGGAAGAACTGGGGAATTTGGAATTTTTTGTACATGGGCTCTGCACACCATATGTGTGGCAGGAGTGTTAACTACTATAAAATCTTTACTAATATATGAGCTTTACTAATAACGCTTGATCTGTCAACGGCCTGAGCTCTTCTAATCCCGCTTTCAGTACCTTGCTTGGTGGAGATCTTGGTGTCTAAGGTGCTGGCCTTGCGAGGTATAGGGAGAGGGGAGGAAGAGGGAGATCGTGTGGGGCTGACGCTGGCCGAACGTGATCCCTTCAACAGCTTCTTCACATCATCCAGCTCTGTCCCTGTTGCAATAGTACTGTATTAGTCACAACATCTTGTCGAAACGTGCCTTCAGGTTCACTATCTCATTCTACTGTCCGCTGGGGAGTTAAACAAAACAAAATATAGCTTTTCCTGAACCACGCCCCCTTGTAGCATTATTTGGACTCAACCCCACAAAGTCAAAAGTCAAAGTCAAAGTCTGCTTTATTGTCAATTCTGCCACATGTGCAGTACATACATACAGAGAATTGAAAATGCATTACTCTCAGACCCTTGGTGCATACAGATACACTAAACACTAACAGTAGAACGTAAAAATACAGATAAATACAAATCAAATATATATATATATATAAAAATGCAACTATTACAAATATACAAATAAGGACAAGTAAAAAATAGATGAAGTAGCATAAGGCACATGGTAGATAGAGTGCAAACCAGTGAAAAATGTTTCCTTGTCACCCTTACAGTCAAACGCACTCGCCTTCTGCTTGATAATTGCTAAAAGGCTTATATTACTTATATCACCTACCTACTTTCATTGGATGCACAACTTGATGCAGTTTATTTAAATAGAAATGATCAGATTTACAATACTTGGTAATACAGGAAAATTTCACACTACTTGGCAACCCTTCTTGTCACATTTAAAAAAATAAATAAATACATATTACAGGAAGAGGTAAGAAAATAAGAAAAACCCTTTCTCTATACCTGGCCTTTACGGTTTATTTCCTTGCCCCTGATTTAGTAATAAATGGAGAGCAAAGAGAAAAAAATATATACATATATTGTTGGAAGTGTTTATGTACTTTGGTGCAAGTTATTTCTCCTCTTTTTTTTCTTTTGTCTTCAGAATTGTTCTAACTACAGCTGCATTTTATGTATATATTTGTATTTACTTATTTATTTTCATTGCTTTTTTATTTTATTTTATTTTGTATTTATTTAAGGATTTTTTATATTGTTTTTGGGGCTAACATTCATAATGAATTTGACGTTTTTGACTAATTTAATTTCAACCTCTGTTAACAGACTGAAACTATTCTTTTGGCTTTTCATTTTTTTTATTTCTCTGATTCAATAGCATCAATAAAAAGAGTTAAACCAAAATATTGCTTTTCCTCGAGTGTATATACATTTGTTTATTTGTTTCCTCAAGTTGTAACAGGGTTGTTTAAACATTTCTCAAAAGATTAGTTTCATTCAGTTATCTAAAAAATCCAATTAAATTATTAAGTGCTACACAGTTCTGTACCTATATTTACGTATGCGATTTCCTAAGCCAGTTGAAGTAGAAAGAAATAGAGGAATAACATACATCTAGTGGAGGGAGATGCACTCTGTAGCCTGGTCCTGATTTCTGTCTCTAAAACAGAAACAGAGAAAGACAGAGAAGAACAGAGATAAAGAGAAAATATTTGAACTAATAATTATCTCATCTTTCTTTACATTTAACACATATATTTAAATATGTAACTGATCAATAATGTCCAGGAACCACAAAGTGCTGAACGCAACCTGGCGACGTTTACTTTCTGATATTGACGACTGACCGCACATCCACTTTATTCCACTACTATTTTTCAAATTCCATTGATATTGAATATTGGATTGAGTGCAAATTGTTTTATTAATTACTAGAAGAAAAAAAAAAAACTTAGGAAATACAGAACAGGAACACAGCTGTGTAGGAAACAATTTTCTGCAATGAACTCTCTGTTATACAGCATTACAATAGAAAATTGATGGTATTGGAGATAATTATTGATTTTCAAAGTACTAAAAAAGTTATATGGATAATACCATTGGACGGTAAAGATAATTATCCTGTCCTCTCCCAATTTATATACCGTTTGCATTAGTGTAAATAATAATAATCTCACCCCTGCTTTGACTCCTTCCTCTAGTTGAACCTGGAAACAGAGCAATTGAAACAAAAGCTGATATTTCTTGTCTCCATCATATAAAATTAATTAACTAAGTTAATCATTTTTATTTGGCTGAGAGTCTTACCATACTCCTTTCTTTTTATCTCGGGGGATGAGTTATCACTTGAACTTCCTGTTGAAGTTAAAAAAATTAACTTTAACTTTAACATTAACTTTAAAAAGTACTAACAAAACAAATGCTTAAAATTTGTTTTATTAAAGTATTTATGTGGCTAACCATCATAACGACGTGAAAGAGTAGTTGTGCTTTTCCTCTCCACAAACAAAGGGGAGTCTTGCATTCTTCTCATGCCATTAGTGGAGCTGGATCTCACCCTCGACCCTGTTCCCGATCCAGAGACACTCTTGAAAACTCCAGAGGCACCACCTGTCTTCCTGCTCACAGTTGTCTCCTCTACCAGATATTCCCCTGATCCACAGCCTGACCCACCTGCACTCACACCCACAGATGCTGAGACACAGAAGCAGGGACAATTTAGATATATATGACTTAATTTTAAATAATAAACATATATAGTACAAATACTGTATCAGAGTAAACCCTGAAACAATTTATTGTGTAGCTCTTAAAAAATAATGTTTGATTGGCTTACAGGATGAGAAAAAAGGACTGCTCTTTTGAGTCAAAATGTTCCTCTCCAGGCCAGGAGACCCAGAAATGCTTGACATGCCCTTGTTGGCGGATGCGCTAAAGCCTCCTGGGGGTTAAAAACACAGTAAATTACAGCAAATGTCCACTTTGACCTCACATTGAAAAAGATGCTCAAGTTACAGCCACAGTATGACAAACAGAAATGTTCCCATGATACACAAACTCAATTGAGGAAGAAGGCAGTGAATATGAATAAATCAGACTAAAATGTAAATGGGAAAGTGAACATGGGTAACTTACGTGCAGGTAAAGATGTAATTCTAGTAGTAGAGACTGTTGTTTCAGTGATGCCTGTTTTCATAATACATGTCTCATGAATATGAACAGTTCTTGTTTTGAAATTCAAAAACATATGGCTGAATAAAACAGTCCCACATTCATCAAGCTTCTTAGTAACATTACAGAACCACTAGATGGCAGTCTTCACAATGAAAAGATTTTGGTTCAGGTTCGCAGCAAACTGACAAACTCAAGCTAATGGAACACCCTTACCTCTCTCTCCTGAACTTCCTCCTGAATAGTTTCTTTGCTGTCTTAAATCATCCATTCCATGCTAAATAAATGTAACAAAACAATCACAGATCAGTAAAATCAGTGTGTTACAAAGCAGAATCAGTCTAAATGTAGACATACTAGATCAAAGATATACTATATTAACAGAGCCTTAAGTTGTTTCTGTTACAACTGAACTGTAGGATGAGAAGAGCTGCAATATTATACAAAAACTTAATTAATCAATTATACTTAATTTGTGATATATTCATATATGAAATTACATAACTTGTTTTTACAAAATGATGTGTTTTACTGTCTTTGTCCCTCACAACAACAAGTTTTAACAAGAAATGTCAACTACATGCACACTGATAAACGAAAGGATTTCTTCTCTTTCCTGGCAGATTCTACTCAGACTTCAAGGCAAGAATGTTATAGAATTGGAAGACTAATCCACATCAAAAAAGTAATTATAAATGACACATACCCATATTCAACATTAATGAAAAATAATGCCTAAGGGGCAATTATTTGCTCCAACAAAAGACGAGCAAGTACAACTACAGTCTCATATTTACAGTGGAGAGAGTAAAGCAATTTATCACCACCCCACCCTCCTCACATCTTCAGTTTCAATCACAAGACCAGCTACTGTTTCCCTGCAAACCACAATAGATGAAAAAGCTAAACACAGTGAATGGTCCCCTATAGACAAATAATGCCTTTATTTGCTAATGGTGATTGTCTGTGCAGGGCTTTTCAGCGCTGAATTCAGAATCAGATTTTAACCCAACTTTTTCCCCACATCTACTTTGAAGTTTAGAAAAAACAAACATTAAAATATCTCATAATTAATAAAATGGACCCATAATTTGTCATTAATATCATAAAGGTGTTTTGCTTTCTACTGTTTCAGTCTGGGTTCTAGTCTTTAGTGCAGTCCTGCACAGAAACAAGATACAAAGAAATCTGATTGTTTACATTTTTAAAAAAGTATTTCAGGAGAGCAATGGTTCAAATAATTATGAATTAATAGGAAGGAGTATATATGTTTACAAAAGCTAACTGAAGTACAAATGTATTGCTATTCATTTATCTTTTCTCCTATTTGTGATAAAAGAAAACTGATAAAAGTTTGAAAGCAAAATCATTAATACAATGTTTTACCTTTGATCCTTGAGAACCTGAAGAGAACGGGATTTTAGATAAAGTCCACTTAAGAGTTCCCTGTGAACTTCACCTGTGCAGTATGAATGTTGCTACCTGGCTCCTGCTGTTTTCTTTCTGATATTCGCTCTACTTTGACCAGCAAGTCTCCACAGGACTTCTGGGTAGGATTTTATACCGAGCCACTCCCCTGTCTTTTGGCAGATACACAGACAGACTTTTAAGGAATACAATACCCTCAGGAATCACAATTTTATCCTTTATGTTCTAAGACATGTTCAGGTGAACACAGGTGTGACTGGATGCGTTATCTGTGCGTCAGTATAACTTTGCCTAAACTGACACACAGAAAAAAAAAAAGTTTAATCTACTACTGTTGGCATAGCAGCATAAACATGACAGAAAATCCATTTTGTTCAGCTTGAAGCAATTAATCTAAAATATTTTAGAATAAATTATTTTAGCCATTACTAAATAACACGTTCCATGTAGGAAGTCTTTGAGTACATTATATATCTTACATTCAGGAGGCTCATGCTTTGTCTCTTATTAAAATACACTACAGAAGTGCTTCATGAGCAACATACATTGCATTCAAGATATACATTCTCAGGAAAAAAAGGCACAAAGCTGTCACTTGTAGAAAAGTGGTACCTATTAAAGATATTAGCACTTTAAATGTACATATTAGTACCTAAAGTGCACATATTAGTACCTTTTGAAAGGGTACTGCCCCATTTGATAAGCATGCATTTCCTGGGAATCAAATCATGTTTAAATACCTTTTAAATCAGAACAAAGAAAGAATGCATCTTTAAATAAACTGTAGGAACATGACTATGATAATTATACTTTAGGTGAATGTGTCTGCTGATTACAGACAGAACATTTGTCTGAAATGGGGTTAAACGAGGATACCAAGAGTTTAACTATAGTACCCATCCTTACAGTTGTACACAAGTGTTCATGCATAACATTTTAGCCAATCCTATGTGATACATATTAAGTAATTTTATTACTCGTTATCTCAGTGAATAATGCGAAGACAGCTGGATCAAAGAACAAGGCAAATGTTCTAAACGGAATACAAGCTTTCCAATGGAAACGGTGTTGCTTCCCTTGGGATTTACATGCCATTTTCTATGGATACATTTTTTCCCAGTGGGCACACCCTGTTGATACAAAATGCACATTAGTCACAAAAATTTTAACTCCACCCCATATGCATCTTTCTCTCTCTTTGCATAGTGTATTAGACCCCATACACTTAGAAACGTGAGAGAGCCTGGTTGCATGACTATACAGCTATTAAACAATTTTAATTTCATTGACAAGTTATAACAAGACAGAAAAGATTCCAGTAGAAGTCGAACAGCAATGAAGTTGAAAAAAAAAGAACATGAATGAACTGAACCACCAATGTAATCATCTTAATTTGAAAAGAGAGGTTTTTCTTTTTTCTTCTTAACTACTGTTTTTGCAGTGCTTTTGTGCAAGACGCTTACTGAGCAGGTCTATGTTTGTTATATAAGCTACATAATTAATGGATTCATCACTATAATAATTCAGAGTTTGATTCATCTATTTCAACATCCTTCTTTTTTGATTTTATGCGTGGGTTCATTCAAATCATGTTAATTTCACCTCTGATTCAGCTTTGGAATCCTATTAGTCCCTTTCAACTGCACAAGACAAGAAGATATATTTTCTGTCTTATTTTGTGATTTAAAAATAATAAACTATGAGGTGCTGCATTCTAAGTTTTAACAAATTATGTTATATATTTTTTATAATACAGTTTCTCTTCACAATTTTACAATTTCTCCTTTAACCAGTCAGTTTAAGATAATATGGGTTTATTATTTGTTCATATTGTCATTTTTGTGCAGGTCCTAATTGTGAATGGTGCACAGTATTATCTGGAAAAATGGACTACAAAAATATACAAAAGAAATTATATTATTATACTTATAACTATTCTATTCTATTCTATTAATAAATTACCTCTAGTAAATTAGAAAACAGTTCTTTTAGACTACGTTTCCCATGATTCATGATAATGACGCATAGACGTGCCGGAAATGACGATGAAAAAAGTGGCTCTGGCACCAATTTGAAAACATAAGAGTGTCTACTGATAATTTTACAGCTGTAAAGATCGGATTCACCTAGAGTTGCTTACGATTGTATTTTTACGCCAGAAGAAACGTAAATAGTACCCTGTCATTTTAGAGTTATGTAGCCGTTTTCTCCTCTTCATAGCGGTTTCATGTGCTGTGAATCATGGAGACAACCCCGATAAAACTGACACCAGCTAATGAAAAGACAACAAATACAGTTCAGTCTTCTTCTTCAAGCAGGTCAAGCGCTGCCAAGGTACATCTTACTAACTTTTTGATGTCTAATATTTTCAGATGAAGCTTAACATTTAGCAAGGAGTAGATATACCACGTTCAAACATGTGAAGAGCTTGTTTTCCACAAAAACATAATCTCTGTCTAGACTCACATGAGCATTGTTGTTATTTTGTTGACATTTTTTCCCTTCAGTCCATGAGTTCCTCGCTGAAGGAGAAGTTAAAAAGTTCACGCCACTCATTCAGATCCCCTCTCAGTGTGGTTAAACGCCTTAAAATTGAAGATGACAATCAACCACAGAGCTCACAACCGGGAGGCACTAACCACAGTGTGACCGACGACAGAGAGACTGATACTCATGTGAATCGGAATGATATGAGGGAGCAAAGAGACTGTTCACATCACACAGCTGAGCCTGCACAAAAAGACTTGATTCAGCAATGTGAAGAGCTAAGAAAAGCAGTGAAGAAGAAATCAGAAACCTTGCGAAGATTAAAGATGACCAAGATGTATAGAAAAAAGGTAAACCTCTATTTCTAAGTCAAGTATTGCCAAATGATGATGTTCTGTAAGTTTTTCTTTCTTTGCTCTGTTTTCTCTCATAGAATGACCTGACCCAGCTGCAGAGAATCATAGACAAATGGAGATCCTGTGCTCAGGCTGTGCTGTGTGAATTGCAGAGTGAATTACCCTCAGAGGGAAAACAAGTCAGTCTGTCTCAGCTTATAGACAGCTTTGGGTTAGATGACAAAATGCTGCACTTTGACAGGACAGAGGAAGACTTCACAGACAACTGAAATTCATTGTATTGTATTAATTTTATTAATAGTATTTAAATTGTTTGTAAGAAGCCTTTTCAGAAAAGGTCATTCATCAATATATTTAGATAGGGTGATTATTCAGATTATATATGGAACCGATAAGACATTGTGAATGTTGATAGGTTTATTGAACTGCATTGTTATTTATTACATTTCTTGAGTTCTCGTGTCACATCTATGTATTGAAATAATTACATTTTTCCTCTCAAAAGCTGTAATAATAAGTCTCATTTATGTATCCTGAATCAGTTGTAGTGTAGTTGAGAAAGAGATGGGAAGTTCTTCATATGCAGTTTCTCAACCTCCGCTCTCAGTATGAGTATCTCTTCAGATTGTGCTCCAGCTATGTTCAACAGCTTCTTTCTTAAGATGATATCTTGGTAGTTCTTCTCTGCCTCTGTGTCCTGGTTATCTCCCATTGCTGGATAACAAAATTTTGTGAATAAGTAAATATAAATGAAAGTTATCGTGCCTTATTCATGAACCATGAGCAGAGTGTACATTGCAAATCATACATAAACATGAAAAAGAAGAGAAAAAAATCTTGTAATTTAATGGCACAATTTACCCTGCTGTTCAAAAGATTTTTTAGTGTTTGAAAGTCTTTTATGCTCACCAAGGCTGCATTTATTTGATGAGTAATATTGTGAAATATTACAACTGAAATATTGCTTTTCCATTTGAATATATTTTAAAATGTATTTTTTCCTGTCATGGTAAAACTGAATTTTCAACAGCCATTACTCCAGTCTTCAGTGTCATTTCTTATGGTTTTTTCCATGAACCTTTGATGAACAGAAATGAAAAAAATCAGCATTTATTGATTCATGCTTTTGTGTTCTCTTACTATATATACACACAGAGAGAGAGAGAGAATCAGAGAGTCTTATATGTGGTTTTATTTTGCTAGTATTTATATGTTCTTTAGAAATGTACCTTGCCTTATTTGAAATATATTTTTTAAGTTATATTTATGGACTTTTTTGCCTTTATTTGACAGGACAGTTGAGAGCAGACAGGAAAGCATTGGGTGAAGAGAGGGGGTGGGATCAGCAAAGGACCTGGAGACAGGAATTGAACTCGGGTTGCCACAAGCACAGTTGCGCTATATGTCAGCACACTAACCACTGGGCTATCGGTGCCAACTTGAAATAAATTTTGTGTCAAGTTTTAAATGTCTTTACTGTCACCTTTGATCAAGTTAATGTATCCTTGTTGAAAAAACTTCATTTAAAAAAAAAAAAAGTTTTTAAACAGTAGTGTAGGCCTATGTAAGAATGCATTCATGAATGATTAACACAGAAATCTCTCATGTTTTATGAATAGGCCCCTTGTGCTCTGAACTACAAAGTAGTCTATTTTTGCTAAAAACAAATTGTTTCTTTAATGGGACAAGATATAAAGTCAGTTACCAACAGCCTCAAAATATTTTTTCTCTCTGCAAGTTGAGGGCTGCTCTCTTCTCTTGCATTTGCACACCTTGTCTGTCCAGGTGCTTTATCTGTTTCTTGCAAGCCTCAACTTTCTTTAGATGAGTCTGGGCAAAGAGTGAAACAAACCAAACTTTTATATCTGTCAGTGAATTTGATTCATGTAATCATCCAGACTGAATTTACAACAAAGGAACATCTGCGCTGAGAAATATGCATCTGGAAAGTTACTCTGTGCCTAATATCTTTGCTATGCACTTAAACAGTTATGAGCAAGTTTACCGTTTTCTGTAAATCAAGGGTCGTCTCCAGAGTTGTGAGCTGCTTTGACACCCTGTTGTCATTACTTGTTTCATTTAGTTACTGACCAGAGAAAAACACAAAGAAATAAATAGTTGTAATATTATGTAATTGAATTTCAAATTAAATCAAAGACAAAGGTAGTCCTGAGTCATAGTGTCTTCTTGTGTTAGATCTGTTAAATCATTCCTTTTCAGTTTTCACTAGCTTACTTAATCATATACCTGCCAGGTAAAAGACACTAAATGAAGATTATTTCAATCAATATTACTTGACTAAAGACTACAGATTAAAATCTAGACATACATCTTGAATCTCCCGAGTGATGCGCAGGGTCTGTATGTCTTTGGCTTTATTGCTGAGGTCCTCCAGCTGCATTCTCATTCTCCTGTGATCCCACTCCTGCTGTATGATTCCTTTGCGGAAGTCTTTACACTCCACCATGCTGGTGATCTTCTGATCTCCTAAAGCCTGAGAGATAAATCAGTAATAGACAAGTTATTTGATCATTTGATTAACGTTAAATTGAGAATAGAGTATTTAAATAAAAACAATAACTGAAAATATCTTGTGATAAAATATTATCAGAAACGCCATTGAGTTTGATCAGTTTTTTTTGTTGAATAATCTAAATTTTATTTAATCAACTATTGCTCTTTATGTGTCAGTTTACACACTTTATTCCTAGTATAAACGGCCATTGATGATGATCATTCAGATTTTGTTTTGTGCTTAGTTTCTGGCTGATGCACAAAAAAAATATTAATATATAGGAATATTAAAATGGATGCGCACTGATTATGAGTAAGACCATTAATAATTTATAGTGTGAGGAAAATTGAAATGCAGAGAAAGAGGAGTAATTCTGTGTACCCTGATGGTGCTGTTGAGGTCCTCAATTACTTTGCGATGGATTAGCAGATCATCCGTATAGTCAGCGATGAAGTCTCCAGCCTCCACTTCCACCTGACCTTGCTGTAGAACGATCTGCACCATACTGTCTAGTCGAAGCCTCATCTTCTCTTCACAGATGCTAGGACAATAATAGCAATGAAATTTTTTCGTCATAGATACTCAATCACATCCTATTTCCAGTGTGCTTTGATTTTTATAACCAACTATTCTTCTCACCTATTGAGTTCATCAATAAGATTTTTTTTTATTTCAAGTTGAGCATTCTCATCCTCATCTGTTCTCCTCTGAAGAAAAGCCTGCATCTCCGCCAGGGTCAATGCTTTTAGTTTGACCTACAGTAGTCAACGTTAAAAGGCAAGTTCTCAGGCAATTTTGGATTTTGAGGAACATGGCTTAAGATGTGATTTGGGTGACTTCTAGCACATTGGTGCTCTCTCTACCCATTCTCACCTTTTGTTCACTTTCCACTTTGGCCCGCCTGGCCAGGCAAAATCTCTCCCACACAAGTGGATCAAACCCTTCAGGCATGTTCTCTGGTGCGTCCAACTCTTCCATGGCCTTCATCATCAGAGAGAGTCCATCAGATGGTGCTGTTCCTAATAGCGCCCCCTCTTTAAACTGGTTATTTTCAGTCTGTTTTCTCATCCTCTGAACCCTGTTAAACAACACCATTACTGTTTTCAAAGGTAACTAGTCAGACAATCACATCTTGCCTTATGAAATAATAATACCTTGGTCTGCGTTTGTAAAGCTTATAGAGTTGGTCAATTATGTGTCCATGGACGTAAAAATAAATCATTGCGAAATCCTTTGTCAAGAAGCTTAAAAAAGGCAAATGATTTATTAAAGAAAACTTTCTTGATGAGAACATTATGGATATGTATATGCATACATGTTCATAATCTTACTTTGTCCTCAGTGACTGTGTTATCATACTCCTCTCTAAACTCATCAACAGTCTCCTTGT
>JAUZSZ010000115.1:17817449-17830764 GCA_034780575.1 Labeobarbus marequensis | reverse complement strand
AAGTAAGGACGGATAATGCTTCAGAAAGGCCATATAGTACAAGCCTTTTTACAGGTCCCCTCTTGCAGTTTCAAAAAATAAATAAGAAATACACAAAATATTGAAAAATGAAATCTAATACTATACATTCCCTGCTTTTAATATCTGAAGAATTAATGCAACAGGACACAGCTGAATACTTAGAAAGACCTGTGAGGCAACTGTCCCAATACTTATGCTCACATCAGACAGGGAGATGAAACTCTAAAAGCGCTGTTCTTTTTATTTGGTAAAACATGTATGTGTTGAAACAGCTAATAATGAAATGTGACATTTTGTAGTTTTGTCTCATACTCATCTTTTAATCATATTTGTAAATGTATTGACTCCACAGTCAACAGAGCAATTTTGTCTTTGCTGTTATATAAACCAAATAAACTGATTAAAAGAGAAATGTGAAAAACTTGATTATAGTTAACAATTAAAAAAAAGCATTCTCATATTTAAAGAGTAAAATCAGACCAGCTGAGATCATTGCACGTTTTGAATTTAAATATTTGGTGGGCAAAAAAACGAACGTTTGCCTTTGTCTGTGTGCAAAAACCACAAGGATCACAACCAAACAATAAAAAAGATGTAGGAAATGTATAAATGTGGCAAATCACTAAAGTAAGGACGGATAATGCTTCAGAAAGGCCATATAGTACAAGCCTTTTTACAGGTCCCCTCTTGCAGTTTCAAAAAGTAAATAAGAAATACACAAAATATTGAAAAATGAAATCTAAATTACAAGATATAAAACTGCAAATACATAAAAGCTGCAGAAACAAGTAAAAACGCACCATAATACACTGCCAGAAAAAGGAGGAACTCTGTAGACTTGCATAGAGACAAAATCTAAACTGATTGTAAACAGCTGCAAATAAAATTATTTAAAATTAAAATATAAAATAAATAAACAGAAAAAGAAAGGCAAAATACAATAAAAGAAATTACAAAAAAGTAGTACCGAAAGTATAAAGCGATTCATACAGTGCAAATGTTTGATTCCGTTTGACCTTTTCCTTAACTTCATCTTGTTATTCAGAGCTATACCACAAAAAACAAGCTTTGTTCAGCTCGTAAACTGCTGCCCATGTTTTGTTAACAAAGGTTCTTCTGAAGCTCCCAATGATTCAGAGTAACTCATATTGTTCCAGATCATCTGGGTTTAGCAGGAGGTTTCAGTGCAACTTACTGGATTACCTACAGTAAATGCAAAAGAGCTTTTAAAACACTGACATTTATTAACACAACTAGACTGTCAAGCAGTTTGAATAAATTAGCATTAACAATGTCATTTTTCAGATAACTGAAAGCGTTTTTATAGTTTGTGAACTGCTGAATGCAAATCAATAAAACTTTACAACACCTGAGGTGGAGTGAATGCTGGCTGCATCCCAGCGGGTTTCACAGTAGGCACTGGAGGTGGTTTTGACTTTGTCGCCTATCAGTGCAAACAAAGAATGGTTAACAGTATTGAATGGTATTTATGTCAGATGGTGTCAGAATGTAAAGTAAAAAAATTGTCTCTTACAGGTTTAGATGCCAGTGGTGGCAATGGTCTTGATGGAGGAAGTGGTTTAGTTGGTGGAAGTAGGGGCTTTGCCTGAAACAAAATTTAGATATGACATGAGAAATGACACAATGATCACGTCACCTCTGTTTTATGTCACCTCCATAATAAGCTTAGAGTCATTAAAAGTAACCAAAATTAAAATGAAAATTACACTTAATTAAACTGAGTATTTTGAATGAGTATTACACTTAATTTTGAATGAGTATTCTCATTCAAAAGTTTGGGGTTGGTGCATTTTGTAGAAATCTGTTGTACTCAACCTAGGCTGCATTTATTTGGTAAATTACAGTAAAAACATTTAAATTGTGAAATATTACTACAATTTAAAACAACTGTTTCCTATTGAAATATATTTGAAAATTTAATTTTTTCCTGTGATGACAAACCTGAATTTTCCGCTGCCAGTCTTAAGTGATCCTTCAGAAATAAATCTGCTGTCAATCTACAGAAATCAAGCACTAATGCTGATTTACTGCTCAAGAAACATTTCCTATTATTATCCGTTTTGAAAACTTTTGTGGTGGAAATCATATGTTTTTTTTCAGGTTTCTTTAATGAATAGAAAATTCTTTTATGATATTATAAATGTCTTTATACTGTTTCTTTCGATTGATTTAACGCATCCTTGCTGAATTAAGTATTTATTTATTTGAAAATATATTATAATGATCCCAAACTTTTGAATGGTAGTAGTGTATATTAAGATACTCTGTGCCTCACCTGAACAGGATGAATGTTTCTGGAAATACCAGGAGGTGGAACGGAAGGCTTCACAATCTAATAGAATATAGACATACATTTTCATTTTTGTTAAAACAGTTTTAGATTTAAATACATTTTTTGAGAGGATAAACTACCTGTTCTGTCCTAGTTTTTGATGCTTCCTTTGGAGGCTGTGCATAGTGAGAAATAAGTGAAAGATTAAGTCTTTGATCCTAAAATGGACTTTTGATGTAAGAACAATTGAACAGCCCATTTCAAGGCTAAATGAATGAGTTTACCATTGGTGCTGGTCTAGAAGGCGTAGCTGGAGAATAGAGAGGTTTGCAGGCCAGAGTAGTGGATGACTCAAGGAAAGTTGGTTGACTTATGCGTGTTTGTGTGAATCTGGGGCTGTTCTTGGCACTTCCTGGTTGGAATGCCGGATTACACTGGCCTGAGGAACTGTGGATATCCTTCAAAGACCTTTTAGAATAGAATGTATTTCATTAATAGTACAGTAATTGAAATGATAAATGAAATTGATAGTTCATGATTGTCAGCTGCAAAACAGATCCTACCTTTTCTTTCTAAATTCTGCTATTTTGTTCCTGTGACACACAAGTGCTCCAATTATAATGATCAATCCAAGAACGACTACAGATGCAGTCACACCGATTATCACAGATTCTTTTCTCACTGTAAAGGTAAACATTTGACATGGCACAGAATTAGTTTTGTTTGGTCAATGAAATTATGTGAAGTTATAAAGATATAGTAAGGATGTGGTTTACTTTTTTGTTGTTCTGAGAATTGAACATCACAATAGGGTGGTGCCCAGCCTGGATCACAGTGACACTTCCTCTCATGGTTACACACCTTTAGAATATAAGTTTACATGTTTATGCTTTTAAATGATCTGTCTCCAATGCAAATTCAAAATGGATATTTTTTTAAATACTAGGATGCATAGTTTTAGCGCATTCAAGCAATATGACTCGGCATATCACAGAATGACAAATACTGCATGCAATAATGATTTTCTCAAAAAAAAAGAGAAAAAGAACATAAAATGTGTATAAAAGTAATGGAAATATGGAAATGAAAAAAAGAAATCACACACCCCACGATTGTTGCATTTATCAGCGCAGTCCTCAGTGCCGTATATACTAATGTCTTGGCAAAGGTTGTGATAACACACCTGTTGGTTATAAAGAAAAATATAAATAAAGGATTTATACACCTTTTTTTAAGGCAATATACATTCATTATTTACTTGCCTTATTAATGCCACATTTGGTGCCTGCTGGAACCATCCCCAAGTCATCTGTGGGCGAGGAATCCACAGCTATGTTGCAGGTTCTCAAATTAATTGTTACTGTTTTTTTTGTATTGGTTATGGGGTACGGCTTCCCACCATAACAGTATATTTTCCCACACATCATGTGCCTGTAGGATTCAGAATACCATTGTGTCATTAGAGAACAAATGTACAAAATACTATTTTTAGCCTTCAGCCATCAAAGAAAAGTTAAGATACACTTACTCAGCACTATTGGAGGTTCTGTCAAATACATTATACCGAAAGCAGGTGTCAGCATCCACTTTAGCATCTAAACATGTACAAGATATTGATGTTAAAATATTTAATAAATATAAATAAAAATGATTATATTTATATTTTATATATTAAAATTATTATATTTATTATTAAATTATATTTAATAAATATAAATAAAATATTTTTTTAATAAATATAAATTTTAGATTTTCCTAAATTTCTATAAGAAACTTTATTTTACATAAAAACATTAACAAAAAAGCTGTAAAGATTTTCTGTTAAAATGTATGTAAAAGCATAAAAGAGGACCCATAAAGCAGTGTACGAGCAATGGCTCAGTAAGAATAGTACCTGATCCCCACAGCATCTTGCAGTGCTCCTTATGTGTAGGACATTGTCCATTGTAACAGTAGCCCTGATTATAATTGCAAGGGAGCCCATTCATCTTATATTCGTCTTCAGGACAGAAGGCTGACTCTCCTGTACAGTACTCGTCCAAATCACAGTCGTGAGCACTCTTTCTGCATAGGCTATCTGAATGTTTCAGCTACAAGGGAGGATTAACAAAACAGATTAAGGCAATAATCTACTTTTACATGTATTTTCAGTCCAATAACAACTTTATTATGGTCTTCCTGTGGAGCTTGGTGGGCAGCTTTGCTGATACCTGACAATTGTGGCAGCACTCTCCATGTGCACAGCGTGCACCTTCAGTCAGTTGACAGGTAGTAGCATTGCAGCAGGGATTGTTACATTCCTAAAATTCAACATTTTCAAAAAAATGGTCAAAAAAAGGTTTAAAAAAAAAAAAGAAGAAGAACGTTTATCCAGAATACACTATCATTCAAAAGTCTGGGGTCAGTATTCTGGCTTGAGACTAATGTTTTGTCTTTAAAAAACTATAAGTGGGATCAGTAAGATTTTTTAAAGATATTGATACTTTTATTCAGCAAGGACACATTAAATTTATAAAAAGTGAAGACATAATAAAGACATAATGCTGTTCTTTTGAACTTTCTATTCATCAAAGTATACTGAAAAAAACATTAAGCAGCAAAACTATTTTCAAGATTGATAATAATAATGAGAAATGTTTCCCGAGCAGCAAATCAGCATATGAGAATGATTTCTGAAGGGTCATGTGACACTGAAGACTGAAGTAATGGCTACTGAAAATTCAGCTTTGCCATCACATGAATAAATTACCATTTAAAATATAATAAATCAGAAAACAGTTATTTTAAGTTGTAGTACAGCACAATAAGTTATAATAACATTACAGAACATTACTGTTTTTGCTGCATTCTTAATGACTATATATAGTCAAATACACAAATCTATTTTAGTCATACTTTAACTAAGAAGCCAAAGTTGCATCAACTGGGAAATTTTATAAACTAACATGTCACACCTCGACAGTACCGCAGTCACACTCCTCGCCTTTTTCAACAAAAGCATTTCCACAAACTGGGCCTCCATATAATTCACCCTCATTTGGCACATCTAGTAGACAGCTGGTGTCATAGCTCTGCAAAAACGCCTTTAAGGACGACTGACTGCAAGTACTAAAGGAATCAGGGTAAACATACCTGTTGGAAAAGTATGTAAGAAATGTTATGGTCTGTGAAAAAACTGCAGAAAAAATACAAATGTTGCCTATCTCTTGTGTTATTGCATAAATGTATTCTAATCAAAAGTATTTTCAATTAGCCTCACCCAATGGTGTCTGACATAACACAGCCCTTGTCAGAGTAGCATGCACAGTTTGAATCATCATGTGACATGCCCAGATTATGTCCCATTTCATGGGCAATGGTAGAAGCCACTGCAATGGGATTTTTATTATGGTCCTTTGTAAAGAAAAAAAAACATCAAATGTCATTATATTATTTATCACAACAAACGCTTTCTTTCAAACATTAGAAAAGTACGATTTTTAATCTATTAATTTACATATATAAACATATGCTCATAAAAATACCTCATTCACAGCACCAGAGGATGGAGAGCACATTGCATACATTGTGGCCAACCCAACTGTTGTTCCTTCAAAATCTATAGCACTGATTAAAAAAAAAGAGATCTTGAGGCATTAAAAGATTTTTTTGTTGTTCCACTGTACTATTTTAAAAATAAAAAAATAAATGTTTTAAAGCTTGTGGTAAGATGCATTTTAAAGGGAACTGTTTAGTGTGAGTAAAAATGTGGCATTCACAGCACAGAAGCTGATTAAGATGAGCAGTCAGTGACTCACGTAACAAAATGGGCATTGTCATGCTTCTTCCTCTTGAGCAGGCTATCTTGACGCCATTGTAAAAATCGTTCCAGAGTAAGATTTGGTATATTGCTGACATCAATCAGGTTTCTGTTAGACCAAATCTCAAGTCCAACCAATCTGACACGTATGTTTAAAGGCCGGTAAAGCTGAATGTGAACAACAAAAAATTCTATAAATAATATTTTAAAAATCATATAGTAATCATCATGCATAACTCGTTAATTAATAAAAGACCAAAGTTGTCTGATACCTTATCTACATGATTTGCGACCAACATCATTCTTTCTTCAATCTTCTTAAAACTTCCAAACTTCTTGTACTGAAGGAAAATATGTAGATATATTTTAACAATATAAACACGACACATCGGTACTCAAGATATTTTTTCCATTAAACCAAATTCATACCTCTGTAAGATCAACAACCAAAACCATCTCAACAATCCGCTGTCCTCCTCTGGGGGCTTTGTTTTTCTGAAGAGCAGTTGAAATAAAGTTATTGTCATTAAACTGTTCATAGTAAACACATAAATAAGATGTTGGGGTACAAATTATACATGCTGCTTAATAACAAAATAAGGAGTAAGTACAGGATTTATTTTCTATGTTGGAAACCAACACTAAATATATGGTTTAATATATGATGCTAAATATATTTCTCACATAATAAGCTTACAATCCACAAGAGATCATTACTTGCTTGAATACATGCCATTAATTAACTGCATAATTCTGTCATATGAAAATTACTTAGATAACAAATCTCTCTTTATTGTAATGTAGAAACATTCATCTCATGTAAAGCTGTACTGAAACAATATGTAATTACAAAAAGCACTATATGAACTGAACTGAATCATTAGAATATCATTACCATATTTTTGCTTTTATACAGCCCACTAGCCTTTGGACCAAGGTTATAGACTGTGTCATTAATGTATCCAAAGGTTCCTTGCTTGGTCCTTAAATGCTCTTGCTTATAAATTGCATGGTCACCATCCAAAGACTCCTCTAGGGGCTCAATCAAGTAAACTTGATCTTTGACCCTCAGAAACCCTCTAGAGGATGAACAAGATACAATATTTTAAAGAGGGAGAAATGTAGGAAATATTTGTTGATATTAATTGAGCACATTTAGAAGTCATTTAGTACACACTATCTAAATCAACTTATTACAGGCACAGTCCAAGAAATGAAACTCTGAAATATCTTTTTTTTACTGTACACAAAGTGGATTCAGGATATATTTAACATATTTTGATACACATTTTAATGCATTTAATATTCAATCACATCTATAGTTTACAAAATTTGCTCTTACTCCATGCCAGAGCAAAGTCCAACACTGACTGAAGAATCCTCAATATTATGGACGTGTCCCTGATAGTAGCAGTGATCCTAAAGTCAAAAACATTAACAGTTAAGTGACAATGTTCACATACTGTGTCAAGACAGAAATAAGCTACTGTTTAAACATACAATATTTTCTGAAGACTTGGTCTCTGAAATCCCATCTTTGGTATAATGTGAGAGGGTGTAATGTTTTCCTAAAAGCTCCCTGATAAAAAAGAAAAAAAGAAAGAAAGAATGAATGAATGTTTAATTAAGCTCCACATTTTGTTTAGAGCAAGTTGTTAAAGCCTATATTTAGTCACATTCTCACCTATTTCTGTGCAAAGAAATTGTTAAGTTCCTCCCATCAACCGCCAAATCATATTCAAGTTGTTCAGGATATATCTGAACGGGTGAACGCAAGCATGCATAAATAAAAGTCAAATCAAGCATCCCAAGAGATGTCAATAGTATTTCAGTTTACAAAACTAGCCTGAAAAAGAGCAGACCTTGTGAGAAGAAGAAGAGGCGCTCCTCCTCGCTCGCTCTCTCAGTGCCTGAGGTCGGAGTCGGACCACATCATAGCGCATCACATGAGGTAAAGCTGCCTCAACAGTGAATAAACAAATCATCAGTATGTGTAAGCCTACCAGTACATTGAAAACACACTGTGACATGATTCGCGCTGTAAAAGAATCCTCATAATGCTGTGCGCTCACCCTGTGCATAAACAAAAGAAAGCAGTGATATAAATAATCCAGTGTATCGCATGGTTCACTGTCCTGTGGACTCGCTCCGGGACTCGTGGGCTGCTGTGGGAACTCGGCTACTTGAAAGTTCAAGCTCCGCCTAGGTTATCCGGTAAATTAGCATGAAGAGACTAATACGACCTCCTCATCCGGTAACAGCAAACTTGTCACTAATGAGTCACGGTTTTGTAAATGTGTCAGTATTTTTTCATTGTGTTAATGTGGCACGATAATTATAATTTTTTTTTTTTGGTTATAAACTAATTCTAGGCTACATTAGGCCTATGTAGGCTACCTTACAGAATGGAATTTACTTTAGAGCGTTAAGAGCTTTTGTAGCTATCTTTGCAACTCTGTAACTAAAGTGAATATTGTGTATGTATTTCTGTTCAGATTAATACCTCAAAACTTCATAGAACACAATGCACTGATTGGGGAAGATGCACCCCTAAGGAGAATGTGCAGTTACTTTTAAATGACCAGATTTAGTTTAGCATGTATGATACATCTACCACTGCGGTATTAAGGGAAATTATAAGGGTGTCACAGAACAAAATGTAAAATTATTCATAAAGGCCTACTACCAAGGTAAGATGGCACCCTGTCTGGAGCAAGAAGCCTTTAGGCAAAGTTTTTGCAGAATGTATAAATGACATTTGATAGGCTATAATTTTTAAAGGGAACTTATTATAAAAATACTAAATTAACTACTCTATTTAAAATTGCGTTTTGACAATTTATTTGAATAACTGAATTACCAATGACAGACAAGGCACAATCCTAGTAACAGAGATTCATCTGAAAGCTTAATTTATTATAACTTACATAGCCTACAGGTAGGCCTAGCCTTTATGAATATATAAATATTTAATGGCTTATATTTTAATTGAAGATTTGTCACAAAATAGCAACACTTTGAATATAAATTGAATGATTTGCCTCAAATAGTCCAAGTTTAAATAAATAGCCAAAATGTCTAAAATACACATCGTACCCCTATTTTTGTGCTGCTTTCTCAACAGAAATTATGTCATCTCCTGGAAGATGATGTCAGTAAGGAACCAGGTTTTAATCGTTATTACAAAAAGGATGTTACAGAAGACTACAGTTGGGAAAGAAAATAACATTGAGGACACAGGAAAAAACACATAAAAATGAATACCATTTAAAACAACATTCCAAATAAAACGTTGGCATATTTTAATATTTTGACTAGAAAAAAAGAAATATGAAAAAACAATTAGTTAGGAATATTAGCTATTAATATATTGCCAAGGACATCAAACATTAATAATGAAACAATTAAAAAAAACATTTAATTGTGATTGACGCGTAAGAGAATTAATATAATTTAAAATTATTTGACTGTTGTCAGTTTAGCCAATATATTAAGATATTAATTATTAATATTATTATGTGATGGACTACTATAGGACAAGGGGTTTGGAAAATGGATGGATGGGTGAAAACCAGAACTGGAATGACTGTGCTGACATCCTGTGGTTGTATTCTGCAGGTGCAGCTTTGAGAGTTTTGCTTTAGTTCCTTTTGGTAGTGTAGGCACTGCTTATATGAAACACTATAAAACAAAAACCTTGTTTTGATTATTATATTACACTTTGTTTTGTATCAAAATAAAATGACAAGACAGTTTCTCAAGCAATCTTTCACCCTGCGTGTCCTCAAGTGGGGTTGAGGACTTTTATTTTGACACGGAATCGCACGGCGGAGGTTGTAGTAGGCTACATGTAGAATGTTGATATAATGCTGCCTGCAACCTGAATATAATGCTGCAACCTGAATTAATTGAACTGTTGGGATCTGCAACACCAACAATTCTTTCAGAAAAGATACCGGTGATTGAAAATAGAGAATCTGAGTGGCATGGTTTACAACAAACTGAAAGAGGGAATGAAAATGCTGTTTCGCCTTTTGGCTTCAGACCTCAACGACTTGGATTTGCTGTAGAAGATGAATATTTTGAGGTATGTAGATTGTTAGCTGTTTTTATTGCACTTCAGAAAAGTTCCTCCCCTCTGCTGATATAGCAACAATTACCTGTTTATCTCTCGATGTGTGTGTTACTTAAGAGTGACGAAATTAGTAGAAATTACATGACTGTAATGACATGATGATGGGGTATTTAGCAAAATCCTGATTTCTTAATGTGTAATTCAACAGGATGGCGACATACACAGGCACATGTACCTACAGGATGTCGTGACTGCTATTCCAGATGATGAACATCCTCCGACGTGAGTAACGTGCTTAAATGATTAATAGTAATAAATTAATCGGTAGAGCCAGCTGAGATCATTATTATTCATCTTATTTGTTAACGCTTTTAAAACTAGGTATAACTAATTATGATGTCTATGAGGAATATCTGTCTAGGTCGTTGTATATTTATTATGGTCAACAGGATGTGTTTCATTCTTTGGAGCTGTCATTATGTAAGTGTAGATTTTAGTATTATTACTGAGTAATGTGACTGTATAAGATGAGGTCAAGTGCTGGGGAATCTCCACCGTAAGTTTACTGATGACATTTGAGCAACATCCTTTTGACTTGATACCAATGTGCCACTAATATTTCAACCCTCTTCCCAGTATCTCTGAGTTCAGATGTCACATTGCGGGGTGCAGGCAGTTATTTGACACTTTGGAAGGATATGAACACCACTACAATTCATTACATCGAAATGTGTGTTCCAACTGCAAGCACTCATTTCCATCAAACCGACTGCTGGAGATGCACATCCTGGAGTGGCATGACTCTCTCTTCCAGGTCATGGCAGAGAAACAATGCATGGTAATAACATTAGATTTTATAGGAGTGTAGGGAGTGATGCATGTTGTTTTATGAAGTTGTGTGGTCACTTTAAGTGGTATTTGTAGGATTATGTGCATACTAGATTCAGGCTGATGACACACGGGGCAACTTTTTTTGAGCAATGTTGCTTGGGCACTTTCACACTGAGAATGGATAACAAATTTCTGTCTGGATACTTTAGATTGGTCGTGGGCCCTCTGTCTCCCCTTGTTGCCTGCTGATGGCAACATGAACCAAAGTTTAACATTGATCAAAAAGTTACCACAGTTTGATTAGGTTGATTAGAAGTTGAGTCATTGCAGGCAGTCTTCCATGAATCATTTGGGTTTAAATGCGTGCTAGATAAGAACAGCGGCTACTTGTTTTTTTTGTAGTGCATACTCACCACATATACTTTTAATGTTTTTATATCACTCTCTCACTGAAGATACTACATAAAATCATTTAGAAATTGGTATTCATAGCTATATTATACATTTGGAAAGAAGAGTATACGTTAACCAAATAATATCAAATATTGTTTATGTAGCGAAATGCTGCCACCTACTGGTTTCAACATCGAGTTGCTTTAAATGCATTGTGTGTTTCAGTGGTTTGAAACACTGATTTTAATGCGACAGAAATACCAGTTGTAAAAGAGTATATGAGTACAAGTTTCCTCCTCCTCATACACTGTTTAAACCAGCAAATGTTTTTCAGCTTTGCTCATTTTTATGAAAACATGTTCTTTTTGCTGATTTTGTGTTGTTATTATCGATTTTCAGTACGAGTGCTTGGTTGAGGGATGTGGACTGAAATTCAAAACAAGCAAAGAGAGGAAAGATCATCTTATCAGAACACATAGCTATCCAGCCGACTTCAGATTTGACAAAGCAAAGAAAAGCGGAAGGTTTGATGTTAATACTTATGTAAATTATGGGCCATTTTAGGTTATAGAAATTTTACTTTTGCTCTCATATCCAATCATTTCATATTTTACCTTTACAGCCTCATATAATTAGCCACTTTTATCACTTTAGAATTTTTTTTAATCATAATCTCATGCAAATCAACAGAATACGAGAAAAAAAGATCCATCAGCAGAAGGATGCAAATATGGAGGGTTCCGAAACAGCAGCTATTGACCAAGAAAGCGAGTCGATGGACTTGTCCTTGACCCCAGAGCCAGAAAGTGTGAAGACTGCAGAAACAGAATCAATGCAGACAGCTAATCTAAAACCACGATATTCATACAAGTGGGTGGATTCATGGTCATGGATTAATATAAATGCTTGATTAAGTTTCATTACCCTGTAGACTCAGTGATCAGAACTATTTGTGTTGATTATTATCTTTCCTCTAGTGTTCCATCATCCATTTGCTTCGGTCAAGGCTCAGTCAGAGGCTTCAGAGGAAGAAGGAAGAAGTAGGCCAAAGTTTTTATTAAATGCAAACAATTTACCACGTTTGCTTGGTAAAGCATTTGTTTGTCCAGAGCAGTATTTTTGTAATAAAACTTGTTAAAGCAGTCTTTAAAAAGATGTCTTGTCTCTTTTTATGGTTGAGATTAGTAATCAGATGAAAAACTTTGCAGTCGGTTGTGGCAAGCAGTTTGAAAGTCAAATGTCCAGGAAAATGGTTTAAAATATGTTAAAAAATATTAAACTTGTTAAATCTGTATTATGTATTCCAATAAATGTAAGCGTTCCGAGAGCTAAAGTTGCTTTCAATTAAAGGCACGCACATCTCGGACACAACTGCATGCGTGTAATGATGGCTTATGAAACTCACGCAAAAACTAGGCTAATAAAAACAACTAATGTGTTCTCCAGTCGGTTTCATGGGGATTTGGATTTTGTAAAACTATAAATAGCGTGAAGGTTATATGAAGGGCTCGTATCTGCATGTACTTCAGATTTTTTTTTTTTTTTTTTTAAATTTTGGTTGTAATGTTTTATTTTGCTTGTTATTGTAATATTATCATTTCTTCGTTTTTTTGTGTATTATTGCATCTTCGTGTTTATTATTCTTGTCCATTTATCGTCGGTCTCCGAAACAATTCAATACATGGAGCAACAGTTAGCTCAAAAGCTAGTTGCGCAGCGCATCGATTAGACTTTTTAGGTTTGGGCTATGCATGACAAAAAACAAAACAAAAATCTGGAGGATTACTGAATTAAAAGCTTGTGTTTTTAAACTTATAAATAATAACATTGTACACATCAGTCTCTGTGAGATTTATTTTTTAATGCAAAAGATTATTTTTCTAATTTGTATATACATATAAAA
>JAUZSZ010000115.1:17782838-17799271 GCA_034780575.1 Labeobarbus marequensis | reverse complement strand
AGGTCAACCGCTTGTTGTGACCACTGGCTGTTTAACCTAGCATATCTGTATCTAAAACCTATGTTAATCTGCTCTAGAGACCTTTCGAAAGCCTTATTGTTTTGTCTCTTAGCTTCTAATGTTAAAGGGAGTAACTAGTAATTCAAAGCGGTGACGACACTAACCTACCTACATTTTGCAGTAGCTTGACAATAGCTTTCCAAAACAACGTAGCTTTACTTTTCCTAATTACTATAGCGTGACAAATGCAACATCTCTAACTCTGTGTGAACTGAGGTAATATAGAAACGCGGATGCTGGAAAAATCAGATTTATTTTAGTCACTCAGTTTAGTTCAGTAAAATGACCTATTTCAAACAATAAATA
The DNA here is from genome assembly GCA_034780575.1 of Labeobarbus marequensis. Classification (NCBI taxonomy): domain Eukaryota; kingdom Metazoa; phylum Chordata; class Actinopteri; order Cypriniformes; family Cyprinidae; genus Labeobarbus; species Labeobarbus marequensis. Next base: position 17,798,905 of record JAUZSZ010000115.1, on the reverse strand, counting down.
AATGATTTATTGATTCATTTCAGCAGCACGTTTTTCCCCCTAGCGATCTACATAATAATATAATAATATTTATTACAATGATATAATATTATAGTGAAATGCTGATGTTCTTAACTATGTATTAAACTATTTTTAGTTTCGTGAATGTGGAGTTTTATTTTTATTAGTGATGAGCTTTTTAGTATAAATTGATGGTCAACCTTTTTTAGGTGTTGTAGTGTAGCAGCTTACTACTTTTTTCTGAAGGATATTTTGACTGTAGTTTCAAGTATGTTTTTTTTAAATTATGTAATAAAAATGAGTATTTATGAGACTGACGCACTATGAAAGCTGCTTCTCTGACACTATGAGAGCACTTTTCGTTGCAGTCAGATGATGACACTTAAGATCAGATGTACATTCTTTGGAAAGGTATTTCTGTATGACTTTCTTCATAAGCACTGAGTAGAAATCTTGATATATTGGTGACCAATCATTTGATCTGCTAATATTAGTAATTAATTGTTTGTCAAAAAATGATCTTAGCTTGCACTTAAAGTTATTTATACAGAACCTCATGATGCACATGTAGATCTATTCTCTTTTATGCCAAATCCTTTTAAAACGACTTTTATTTTGTTGTCATATCTCTGATCATGTTACATGCATTTTTAAAAACGTTCCATGCTGCACGTGAGGTGTCCTTTGTTCATCCTTGTCTCTGTCAACATCTTTTAGTGCTCCAAATGGATCTGACATAAGCGCCGAATCACTCAGATTATTGTAATATCATACTTGGGTTCCTGCACTGGAAAGAATGCCTTCATCACTCCTCTGTTTTTGAAGTGCAGCTCTGTTTCTGAAACCCTGCAGCGTGTAAGCCCAAACTTCTCTCTAATCAGCAAAAGTAAAATACATATTCGGGAGACACCTACTCGGCCATAAACAACCCTGCTTTGCATTAAGGGCTGTTGGTAAAAATGTCATTTTTTGAGTACTGTTTCTATTGCCTTTAAATCAATTGGTTTTGTCACATCCTTCAGGGCTCAGTTTTGGTGCAGAGCAGCCTGCTTCAATTAGTCTGATGGAACCCATGTGGCTGCTATCAGTGCTGCCATCTTCTCCCCACGGTCTCAGAGAAGACTGGCTCCTCTCCATAATAAGCAGAGAGCAAACACTCTCTCTAGCAGTCTGTAATATCACCCCACACCTCTGGACTACACCTCCAAGCTGACCCACATTAAAGCAAACCCAAAGGTTCAAAAGCAAAGGGCCCAGGTACTTCCTATGCAAAGCCCTGTAGGTATGAATTACTATCTCTTCCTCAAATGGAATTAAATTTGGACTAGCACACCTTAAAACTCTTCAAAGGTGACGAGCAGTGCAAAATAGCTCTGTGATCTTAAATATTAGCTGGTTTAGGGGTTAATCATAATATAGAGGTGTAGGACTGATCGAATGTTTTAGGAGAAGCTGATTCCTATGAATATCACAAGTATTGTGATAGTGAAGAGGTCAGCTCAGTTTTGTTGAAATGAAGGTACACTGTAAAAATGTTTTGGGTTTTTTTTTCTAAGTAAATCAAACAAATATAATTGGATTAGGTTTTACAAGAAAACTCTGTTTTATTCTTTCTATTTGAAAATGTTATGATTAATTTAATGCTACTTGTCATTTCATCTAATTGTGAAATTAAGATGAAAGCAACATTAAATTAATCATAACATTTTAGATGTTTGTAGTGTAGCTTTTGTAGGTAAACTTGAAATTTACCACTACTTTCTGAGTAAATATTGTTTCTACACCATTTTTTTACAGTGTAGTAATGAGTACAAATCATATTTCGTAGTAGATAAAAAGTAATATTCCCCACAATGATTTGCAAATGTTCTCCAATCTGAACTTTTTGGTTATTTATGGTGTAGCATAAGGAAAAAAAACAACAGTCTGTTCCTAAAAACCAGGTGTCCTTTGATGTTTTGCTGTCATCATTTTGATAAATTAAAAATGTTACAACTCTCATAGTTACTTCTTAATGATCTTATAAATTTGTTTTAGGCCTAAATGTTTTGCTTTTCAATATGAAAATGCTTGTAAATACAGCTGTGGTCTCATTGTTTTCATGAAAACATGGTCTGATAGCAATTACCGTCTTAAAAACTTGATTAAATTTTGTCACCCCACACCATAAATAACACAGAACGTATTGCTTTAAGACACAGATTACCAAATGTAATCATGCTACAATTAAGAGCATTTAAGCGAGGACCCACACTGACTCAGACTGTGATGAGGCTTGTTTGATTGGCGTGCCTGGATACACAGAGACCATGTAGCCTGGGGCAGGAGAGTGAGACAGGCAGTGAGAGGCAGACGCTCAGTGAGAGTCTGACTGTATGGGTCACGGACGCTCCACTGGCCGTGCAATCCATTGATCTCCAGCCCCACTGCAGCCGTGGCACCAGTCCAATTAAAGTGTGAAACCCTGAGGGCGCAAACAGGAGTGCCGTCATGAATGCCATCCATTTTAAATGATACATAAGAGCTAGCGTTTTTTGCATTTTCAATGGTTTTATGTGTCTGATATCTCTCAGTTTAGATGCCATTAGATATTCAGATCTGAGGAACATTTCAAATGAAGATATGGCCTTCATTTAGTATTCAGCAAATTGCCTCTTCAGTGAAATTTGCTTTTACAATTGAATGTCATTTTCTCAATTTCTAATTTTTCAGAATATAGTGCGCTTTCTACGCAAACTTTAAAGTTGCCGTTCATAACGTTTTGAGATGGTGCACACATTTCTTTCATAAGGATGAAAGACCAAAATTCATGAAATCTGATATTTCTGTTGCAGGCACCATTTCATGCTGGAACAGCATGATCTCCACTATAATTCAGAGCCATTGGAATGGATGGGGCTTTGACACGCAAACAAAAAATCTCTCTTAAGTAAATGTTTCTGCTCAAAGCCAACTGTGATTTGGAATCCCATTATCAAAGCCAACTGTGCTCTGGAGCCTGGACAGCTTGGAGAATCATGTTGTGTTATGTACTCAGAGGAGTCCTCCTCTGCGCGGTCTTTACTCAACTGAGACAACTGATGCTAATTCACAGTGGAGAAAAAAAATGGACAATGATATATCCCACCTTATTCAGGCTTTCTTTGTAATCCAAATGCATGGGACAGAAAGTAATTTTATGCTGGTGCTTTGGATCAAGTGTAAAGATTTTAGAATGCTGGACTGGCCAAGATCAAATTCAAACGTTCTTGACAGTTTATTTTCATATTAGGTTGTATCAGTAAATTGACTGCAAGTTTGATGTCAGTCTATCTTAATGATAAGCAGCCGTGATTCCTACCTGGAGATTTCTCGTTGCAAAGACAACAGTGATTAGAATGTGTTAGAATTTGACATAACTTATTTGCTTTTTCTTATACTAAAGCAGAGAAATGTTAAGATGACCCTATGTAAAACTACTCACTCAAGCCTTTTTCTGCTAATATATTTCATAACGTTCATTTCACACTGTCACAGAACTTTCAGAAATAATGTTTTCAAAGCTTAATTGGAATGTTAGGAAAACATTTGCTGAAGTTAAATGTGTTAGATGTGGTTTCATTCACTATGATTGAATAATTAAAGTGCCTTATGACTTCTATAAGCATATTCTAAAGACATTTCTGTCCTTATCAAATTTTATTTGCAGTTAATTTATTAACATATTAAAGTAGTTACTCATAAGAACTATCAAACTTCCCATTTAAAGATCATTATACTAACAATGTATGCATAATGGTTTTGAGAATGTTTATCCTGATAAGGTTGAAAGAAAATTCAATTAATGTTACTCCTTGAACTTTTACACAGCGTTAGCTGAAGACCACAGAAGAAACTATGGAAGATTTGATGATTGTTTGGTTAACATATTTGTTGTAAATCATTCAAGCACTTTGTAGTAGTCATTTAAGTAAAACTACATGATTCTACATCAAATATTGTTTGGGACATTAAAGGGTTAATTGATTCTGTCAGCTGTAGTAAGATTCTATAATCCAACCTTTTATCTGTTGTTTAACGTCTTAAGCACCTATTTTAAAAACTAAGTTTTTTTCTGAGCTGTTTTTTTTCTGTAAAATGTTTGGATGAAGCCACAAACACATGATTACGTTACGTTCTGCTCTTGCATTCTGTAAAAACTTGGTTTTGCATCAATGTGACAAATTGATTCAAACAATGTCCTGAACTCTGCAATGATTTTCTCCCATTTTTCCTCTCTGAAAAGTGCAGTTCCTCCCCTGCAACAAAAAGCTACTGTAATACTCAGTAGGGTTATCTGTCAGCCCCCGCTCTCCCCCCATAAATGCAGTTCTGCGGCCTGACTGTCTTTAACCCAGCTGATAACGCTTTAGCCTCCTCGTAAAGAATAGGTCTCTTTTAAGTGATCCATTAACGTCCTGTCCCCAAGAGTCTGCCTCAGTCTACTGAAACAAACCAGGAAACCTTGAAGGAAAACAGGATGACAGACAAGCTCCAAGATCAAAGACCCCCTTCGATTCCCTCCTCTCGTTCCCCAGACATCTCCAGGCCTCCTCCCTAATGTTTTCAATTAGGGCCTCTGAGAATGTTTCAAATCATAACGTTATCAATTAGTCAGCAATCCCTGTGTTTAGTTCTAATGGCCTCAAGTTAACAGCGAAGATTTAGTGCCAAAGAGGGAGATATCAGTAGAGGAAAGAAAGGTTTTCATGTAGGGGAATTTACAACTGTCTGCCTGCAGGTCTGCTTTCCAGAGTTACATTCTCCACAGAGCTTTTGAGTCTGTAGTGTCCAATCCATTCTGGCTCCTTTGAATAACCCATAATGATTTAAAATAGTGCTGCAATTTTGTCAGTGACAGGTCATAGACATTATGTTTCTATAACTTGAGAAAAAAATACATTAGCCTGTTGCGTTTTTGGAGAAATATATTTTTTTAACACAAAACGTTAATTTGTCTGTTTGTCTTTTTAGCTTTCTGTATTCCACAGTGTTTGTTAAAAGACCAGTTTGCCAAAAAAATTAAATATGCTGAAAATTTACTCACCCTCAGGGCATCCAAGATGTAGATGAGTTCGTTTCCCCATCGGAACAGATTTGGAGAAATTTAGCATTACATCACTTATTCACCAGTGAATCCTCTGCAGTGAATCGATGTAATCAGAATGAGACTTCAAAACGCTGCTGAAAACATCACAATAATCCACAAGTACTCCACATGACTCCAGTCAATCTATTAATATTTTATGAAGTGAAAATCTGTGTTTGTAATAAATAAATCCATCATTAAGACATTAACTTCCATTGCTTCTGCTTAAAATATGAGTACTCTATCCATAATACTGATTTAAATTTCAAACGTTTCGATTTTTAAATTTTAGAAATGACCTTTGACCTAAAAAATCTGCATGTGGTAACTTCCAAATTATTATTTAGACTATTTTGCCTTGATTTTCATTAAAATCAAAAATATAATTTAATTTGAATATTTATGAATCAATTTAAATACATTAGATTACACCAAGAAAGCTGAATTTAAGTGTTAGATTAGAGAGAAATGACTTCTTATGGTAATATTTGCAGTTTTAAATGCCTTTTTTGGTATGTAAAAAATATCCTTGCAAACTCTCTTGAAAATTGGAGAAAATTAAATATCAAACACAGAACGTGGATTTTAATTATTTGTATTTACAGTATTTAACTCAAGTAGACCCTTTAATTGAGAAAATTGGAGAATTTAAAAGATCAAACCAAAAATGTGCATTTTAATGATTTGAATTTACTGTATTTGTGCAATAGTGCTAAAGTGTGGTTTTTATCAAATTATACATGTTTCCTTGTCAAGTCATATTAAATTTGAATTTCATCTAATTTTAGATCAGTGTTTACACTGTGTATTAACCCCAGTGGGCTTCAGGGGGTCCTGGTTTATCCGTTCATTCATTTCTGTGAATTGCTCAGTGACGGCACTCTGGGACTGGCTGCATTAGAGAGGTCACGGGGCTCCAGCTGGCAGGCTGGGGCCACAGTGGGACCTGGAGATGGGTATTTCAGACACCAGCATGGGGGAGACACTTTCACCTGAGTGCTGGCCATATGTTCCACCCCACGCTGGCTCTGTCCTCACATTAATATTTCAGTGAAAAGAACCGAGATGCACACAGTGGCCGTTCTTTCTGAATTATTGCTGTTGTTCACTGTAAAAGTGAAAAACTTTAACAGAAGCTATTTCTACCTGATCTGACCCATAAAAACAAATTATTTAATTTTAAGTTGCTCTGAACAGTATTTTAAATAAAATCAAATGTATGTTACAGGCCAAAGACTTGACAAAGTGCTCAGTCACCATTTAGTTTAGACAAAGAGTAATCAAATAATTTTTTCAATTAATTAGACATTAATAGTACATTAATTCCTGACAGCGTACAGTTAAACAAATCACCTGTGTATCTATTTTTTTAAACAAACATCCCACAGATTTCCTAGTGTACTTGAAAAGATCAGGAGTTCACATGTAAGCAAAGGAGCAGCCAAAGGATAAAAAGGGATAAACATAAAACTTGCTTTAATATGTGTCACTGGATTCCTGGAAAACTCCAGTTAATCACCTATAAAGAAAATGATGAAAAATTATGTTCTCAAATGTTGTGCATTTCTTCTAGCCAAAAAGACATAGTTTGAATATATCAGTAAGAGATTACAGCCACAGAGTACAATTCACATTCCCCTATTTCAAGGACATGATGTGTGATAATTGTACCCACAGATCACTTCTTCTACAGCGTCTGGGAATTATGGGTGGAGTATATCAGGAACTATGGCTTTTTTAAAAAAGGTAGTGTTGTACAGTGTACTTACTGTCTTGAGAAAAGTAGGACACAATCAGTCATTTGTTTTGCCATACATTACTGCAATATTAATTCAGTTCAATTATGAAACACCCTAACTTACTTATACTTTAATATACCGTGGGACAAAGTATAATGAAAACATTTTCAGGTCCTTCAGACGTAAATTCAGTATGAAGCTTACTTTTATTATCTGATTTCATTAGATTGATTGCAATGGCAAAGTATATTTAACAAGCAGTTTCATATTCCATATCAATTAGGTACATGTCAGTTCTGAATTGAGTAATTACCTTAAAAAAACAAATTCTTCCCTCTTTAGCCGCCAAACGAGGAGTGCCCAGCCTGCCAGCTGTTATTCTCCTGCCAAAGTACAAAGAACCAAATGCTTAATGGGCCATTTTAGGCCTCCTGAAGTTGTATCTGTCATCCTCTTCAACAAAACATTATTTACTGGGTCTTTATGAGCTCATTTTAAAGTGATTTGTAGCGTGCTTGTTTATGCATCATATTTTGTACATGAAAATATTACTTATTTACAAAGAAAATGTTACATATAAATTCGAGATAATAAAATCTGACGCAATATGTTACAATTTCAGTTATTTACTATGTCAGAAAAAGTCCAACGGCTATAAAATAACTATTTTAATGGGTAGAGCGACTGCAAAGTGTCTGTTTTTGCTCCCCATTGCGTTTCCTCTTCCATGTGCAGTGTAATTTTATTTGAGGTTTTTAAAGATTCGCCGTCATTCTCACTGTGAAACAGCTGGTGGAGTGTTCTGGCTCTGTGGCACAGGTTTGTGTCCCATTAGAGGTTATAGGGCTCTATGACTTGTGTAAAACCATAAAACAGGTCACAGCTGAATGTATGAGTGTCCATTTTCACATTAGAGTAAGAGTGAACACATGTCCCGTTGTGCTGCCGTGGAGTCAGGTTTCATTTTTCAGGGCCTTCAGTACGCAGCGATCGAGACTCGCTGTAGATGGCAGAACTACCGCTGACCTCAAAGCTTTAGCCTGGCCAGCTCTCATGACTGTTTATTAAAACTGCATGATTCACGCTCTGCCAAAGAGCCTTTTTTCCTCGCTGAGAGAGTCTCATTTATTATTATCAGGGCAGCCCAGTGTTGCTAAGGAGAGTAGGGGCTGATAGCCTGACATCGGCTTCTTCCAGCCTAACGGAGGTAATTGTTGTTTGACTTTTTCCAATACACAAGTGCATCACTTCACACGCAGATGTAACAGCTAATGTTCTAAGTGCTGGCACAATAATAATGTAATTCAAAACAGAAAAAAGTGGTTTTATGAAAAAATAGCATTTGCAGAGTGGAAAATGTGTTTAAATAAAAAAAGTACAGATCACAGTAAATAGCTATTAAATGGATTTAAGCGTTACCATATGTTTATGCATGTGTTTGTGGCAGGGAAGGTGTGTTTGTGTGTGTGTGAGTGTGTGTGTGTGTTTGTGAACTACAATAAATGTATAATTAGGCATTTTAAAAGAGCCTAATTAAGGGGACGTTAAAATGCAGTGCACCCTGTAGGCATGGCTGTATTTTATTCCATGTACTGAGCTTTCAACAGTTACTGTCCAGCTTCACACCACCAGCTACATTATTGCCTTTATTTTGTCAATTTGGAACCTCCTAAATATCATTTAACATACACCTTTTAACACATTTATCACAAAGGTACACTGAAGCAGTGTATGTTAAAAGAAGTGTTCACCCCAAAATGTGTCATTATTTATTCACCCTCATGTCAATCCCAGCCTGTATGCACTCTTAAAAATAAAAGTTCTTTATTGGCATTGATGGTTCCACGAAGAAACTTGAAACTTTCCATTGCGCAAAAGGTTCTTCATAATGAAAAAGGTTCTTCAGATGATTACGACATTCTTCATACAAAGATTTTTCTAAGAACTGTACGCAGAGAGGGTCTTTTTGGACCCCAATATGGTTCTTCTTGCATCATTACAAACCCCCCTTTGGAACCTTTATTTTTAGGACTGTGCATTTATTTCTTCTGCAGGACACAGAAGTCGTTCTGGAAATGATGACAGAATGTTTCATTTTGGGTGAACTATCCCTTTAAGAGATACAGAGGTCCTGGATTTGATGACTGATGCAATGTCATCATTTACAGAACAGGACCCAAAATCTAGAGAAGATGATGTGGAAAGCATATCATTAATCCATTGCTTTTGCAAAACATAAGTACTTTAATACAGCCATCACTGCCGATGCCAAAATGACTTCCATGAGTGGTTTGTGTCACGTTAACATTTGCAATAAAAATCTGCAAAGCAATCGTAAATCAAGTATCTGTCAGCAGATCAGCGGTCACATGGTGAATATGAGGGTTGAAGTGTGGTTGAAAGTGCGCTGTCTGTGAGGGGGAAGCCACAGTCTGCCCATGACTGTGCCAAGCAACTCCAGACACACACACTCATATGGATTGTGTCTGCTCTGGTGTGAAGCACTGAAGAAAGATAGAAGCCACTGAAACTTTGTGGGGGCAGTGAGATGATGTTAAACCTCAAGTGTGATGAACTCTGACCACTGTGCATGGACGCTGTTCAGAACAATTGCAATATAATGGCTCCATTCTCACTGAAGAAGGATAAAAGGCCTCCAGTCTGAATCATGTATATTGTCCTTTACTAACACCGACATGTATATAGTACATAAATATTTATTCACATATGATTTTAATGTAAATGTATATGTATTCTTGTAAACTGTAAATATAAATAGCATTAAAATAATGATATGATTAATTGTTTAATATAAAAATGATTTTGTATACATTACAAGTCAAATGTTTAGGGTGTGTAAGATTTTTTTAATCTTTCATTACTCACAAAGACTGCATTTATTTAATCATAAATACTGCAAAAATAGTAATATTGTGAAGTAGTCCAACAATCCAAAATAACTGTTTTCTATGTTAATATATTTTAAAATGTAATTTATTTCTGTGATGGCAGAAAATATTGTAATATGATGATTGGTTTCAGTGTTGAAAACAGTTGTGCTGCTTAATATTTTTTTCAGGATTCTTTAAAGAATTGAAAGTTTAAAAGGATAGCATTTATTTGAAAGTAAAATCAATGCATTCTTGCTGAACAAAATTTTTAATAAATTAAAAATGAAAACTTTTGCTCACTTTTGCTCTAGCTTTAGCTTATAGTTGAAACTTGCCATTGTTTACTGCAAATATGGTTGGATCTCATGGTATATTGCTTCCTTTTGTGTAAGTTGACTTGAATATATGAATAAATGCAAGTTTATGTTAGATTTACAGCAGGATCCATGAACACATGGACAATATGACCAGTCTCAGTAACTTCCCTCACCGCTTAAAGTCATATCGTATTCTGTTCTTAAGCAGCTTAATGTCCATTTAGTACACAAATGGGTACCAAGCTGTGTATTAGTGTTAGAGATGGCCTTTTCACTAAATAGGACTTTTGTGTCATTTCTTTGACTGCAGTCTGAGCTGTTAAGTGACAAGAGAGATTATCTCAGTCCACAAAAGAGCCAATCATTTTCCCCTAAGTATAGGGCCTAAACTCCCCTGAAAAGCATAAAGGCCCTCACATTTAAAGAGCCAGTAGAGGGAAGATCCCATTCATGACTTAATAGCCAAATGAAAGTTCCTAATTCAGCAGTTAGGACTGTGGCGAGAGCTCAGCCACAACATGTCAGTGCTGGGCTCTGGGACTGAGCTGGCTTTGTTGGGCAGTAACAGTAATGGAGGGGGGTCTGAACGAGGCCTCATAATAACTTCCCGTCGTACAACTCCAAGGCTTTTCCCACGTACGAGAAAGCTGGGGGACAATGCTCCCCGCACTGTTCTCTCTGGTTCCTCTCTCTCCCCCGAGAAGAACAGGCTCCGAACGGCCCCCCTCAGCCACCCGCCCCACTGAGCTTCGCTCCGAGCTCATCGCCGGGTCAAGGGAGCGTTTAGTTCCATGATGATGGAGCATATAACAAGGCTCCATACACCAGTCAGCTGATGGCTGTCATCACTGTTGGCTTGTGTGTGTCCCCGACTGTCCTCTCTTCCCTTAATTACCCATCCTCACTCTCACAGCGAGGTCCCCTCACAAATTACACCGTATTGTTGGAGGAAGATTGGCCTGTCATCACGGAGAAGGGGAGCATTTCAGCATCGCCATAATGGCCCTGATGCCCGGCAGCGGCTGTACGTAGCACACCCTCAAAACCATCACCCCCCCCGAAACGCCCTGCCTCGCCGGCCATTACCGCTGGTGCCAGGTGACTCTGTGACCCAGACAGCTTTCTGCCATGTCAGCAATTCAAATGCACGGCGCCACAGTGTGGGGCGCGCTCCTCTTCTCAGACAATGGGCAGATTCGAGCTCCCCTAAAGATGAGTTAGGGCCTCTGATAATACAACTCCTCCACTTTCGCTTTTTTCCCACTGCTCCTGTGGAGCTCAAAGCAAATGAGATCCAAAATAATATGTGGGCCTGTTGTCTTGCTTGAACCGATATCTGTCCATTATAAACACAAATGGATGGAAATGACTTTGTTTTGAAAAGGAATGTCTCTAAAAGACCTGCTGAGTTTTACTTTACAACCATTAACACTGGTGTAAGCAGTGTTGGGGAAGCTAATACAGTCATGCTATATTTGGAAAAGTAGGTTTGTTAGCACACGTGAGCTACAAACAAACAAAAAAGTAGTTATCTACATTGAAGTTACTGAAAATGGTAATATTTTTTTTCAGAAATATTTCCAATAATTATAATTCTGTCCAGTAATTTATTATTTAAACAGAGCCATATTCCGGCACAATGAGTGGTTTTAAATTAATGAAGAATCTAAAAAAGGCTAACAGTATAAAACTTAATCAGACAGCAAACATTTATACTATTTCACACAACACCCTAACCAAAAAGAAAAACAAGCACAAGGATGCTGAATCATTTTTTGATGTGCCCATCGTTATATGAACCGCCTGAGCGAGTCGATTCACTAGAATAGCTTGTCATTGGAAAAAGTAAGTTGTTTGTGGTACTGTTTCGAAAACTCACGATACTGAGGAAAGTTGTTAAAGCGATAGTTCATCGAAAAATGAATATTCTGTGATTAATTACTCACCCTCATGTCGTTCAAAACCCTTAATCACTTCGTTCATCTTTGGAACACAAATTAGATGTTTTGGTAAAATCGGAGAGCTCTCTATATATGACCCTTCACAGACAGCAACGCAATTGAAACGTTCCCAGACCCAGAAACTTAGTAAGAACATCAGTAAAACAGTCCATGTGACATCAGTGGCCCAACTTCAATTTTGTGAAGCTACGAGAATACTTTTTGTGCGCAAAGAAAACATAAATAATTACTTTAATTAACAATTATTTCCACCTTAGACTGTCTTCCACCATTTTGCAGAGTACCATGGCGCATGCGTGCGCTTTGTCCTGAACGTAAACAATGCTGATGTTGATTACATTCAGGGGAAAGTGTGCTCGCATAACTCAGGGAGAATAATTGTTGAATAAATTACATTATTTTTGTTTTCTTTGCTTACAAAAAATAGCCTATTCTCGTAGCTTTGCAAAATTGAAGTTGAGCCGCTGATGTCACATGGACTGTTTTACTGATGTCCTTGCTACGTTTCTGGTCCTGGGAACAGTTCAGTTGCATTGCTGTCTATGCAGGGTCACAAAGCTCTCCGATTTCATCAAAAATATCTTAATTTGTTTTCCGAAGATGAACGGAGGTCTTATGGGTTTGGAAAGACATGAGAGTGAGTAATTAATGACAGAATTTTCATTTTGGGGTGAACTAACCCTTTAAGTTAGTAACTTCAGAGTTTATTCTGACCCCACAATCTGGCGGCAGCAGACAGATCAAAAGATCAGTGTGAATTACTCAAAAGGTAAATCAAGGTTTTTGTGACATATATTGTTGGACATTGCAGGCAGGGATGTTTAAAGACTAAGGACATCTGTCGTAAATCACAAGAGAAACTAACAGTACAACAGACACAGTTAGAACAGACTCTGAGAGACTTTCTTAGAGAAAGTATTGCACAAGCTTCATTCAGTGACATGAGTGTCGTTTTCATGGGCAGATGTTATTCATTTATTTTACTCTGCTGCTTGGTCTTGGTCTGTGTTGTCAGTTAATCTTAGCTAGACAGTCATCCTCTTGTAGCTGGATGAAGGGCTGTCTTATTTCCAAGTGAAGTTCACCCACTGCATGTTTTGGAATGAAAATCAAATGTGACTTTATTGCAGAGACACCATGACCCATTCATCATAACATTTTATATTGTCGTCAGTCAGTCATGGAGGTCTAAGTGAATGGCTTGTAATTCTTGCACTTTTAAGATGCAGTTTAAATGATCTCATATGTATTTATTATATGCTGGAAAGGTTTCTAATTATGCTAATTACTGCTCATTGACTTAATTGAGAGGGTCTTTTCCTCTACCATAAGCATTTTTTGGATGTGGAAGTTGAATTTGAAAATTACAGTGAAAGAAACTAGAAGAATCATCAATTATAATGACTCTGGCATGTACACGATAAAGTTAACTGATAATTAGTCAAGGTAACAAGCAACGATCAGTCATAATTCAGAATCAAATAAAACTGGGAATATCTTTAATCTTTTAGCATGTTACCAACACCCCAGTTGGCAAATTGTCATTTGGTTAAAAAGCCATAGACTACTACTAAGAGTTTCCACTTCTGCGTTCTGTTATTTTCGATTCATCAGTAATAATTTGAGAAGAGATAATATGCATAATATTTTATATTGAAACCATGTTGAAACTAAATCATTGCACAACTCATTTTTCCACTGGCCCATAGCATAAAGAGATTAAAAGGTGTTGTTGCAATGAATTGAGATAGCCTTCCGTCACATGAGGCGTATCTAGCAAATGGCAGTTGTGTATACAAAACAAACACGTTGTAAATGATAATTGTATGGCCCCGAGGTCCATGAGCCAAACATTACACCGATTTCCTCACTATTACCAGACATTCTGCCAAATGAGTTATTTCTAATTACTCACATATGCCTTGCAAATGTGGAAATATATTGCGGCCTTGGCTGATACAGACAGTACTTACAATTTACCACAGAACAAAGCTTGCATATTTCCATTGCGTTCTTTAACTTGGTTGTAAAGAAAATATAACACCCAAATAGTATGTGGATGGCCATGACTGTAACCTCCCAGCATTTCTCTATGGAGTATATTCAGAAGCATAATTGCTACGTCAAGTAACCAGCTCAAGGCTGGCAATAATGGCAATTTTTGAGTTTCATAAGATCCTCTACAGTACTTATGACCAAATAAAATTACAAAACATTTAGTGTTGGGGAAGCTACATTAAAACTTGGCAAGCTTCAGGCTAATTGTAATTTCTAGTAGTCAAGCTATATTATTGTTTTTAAAAAAGTACTACACTACGTAGCTATGAGCTACAAACAAAACAAAAAATATGAAACTACATTGAAGTTACTTAAAATATTCTGTCCAATAATTTGTAATTTAATTAGAGCCATATTTTTTTCTGGCACAAAATCAATGACTGAAAAATCTAAAATATGCTGACAGTGTTAAACAGGTACATTTATACTTAATAATACAACACCCTAACTGAGAAGAAAAACAAGCACAGGGATGCTGAATCATTTTTTGATGTGTTCATTGCTTATACGAGCCGAGCGAGCAAGCCGATTCACTATGAATGAATCAGACTTCTTAATGTCTGTTATGTTATTTATGGAATTTATTCAAAGTAATGTAAACTGAAGCTGAAGAATAGGGGTGAACTCTATCATTAAATAAAATAAATAAAAAAATAAAAGAATCACATTTGGTATTTGTTACAATGGGAAACCTGAGGTGGCGACCACAGAGGCTAAACGACTCATCCAACATTGTGGCCACATCCTCGAGAGAATGCATATTTTAGAGTGCTTTCACACTTGATTCATTTCAGGGGTCTGAGAGTTGTTCACATGAATTTTGAAAAACGTGTGGGAAAAATGTAAATGAATGTCTCCCCCAGAAATGACAATTGGTTGAAAATTAGCTCACCCAAAATGTAAATGAGTTTGTTGGGAACAGATTTGGGGAAATTTAGCATTGCATCACTTGTTCACCAATGGATCTTCTGCAGTGAATGGGTGCCGTCAGACTGAGAGTCCAAACAGCAGATAAAAACATCACATTAATCCACCTCAACTCTAGTCCACCAATTGACATCCTGTGAAGCTGTGTGTTTGTTATAAACAAATTAGTTTTAACTCTCATTCTGAAAGCACTGATTTACTGCCGAGTGATTTAATGCAAAATTTCTCCAAATCTGTTCTTAAGAAAAAACAAACTCATATACATCTTGGATGGCCTGAAGGGGTGTAATTTTTTATATATTTTTTGTAGCACATTTTCATTTTTTGAGTAAACTGTTTCTTTAAGGGTTCTGAGTTTGGTTCGTTTAAACAGGACTAACAGCTTTCTAAGATTTTACATGTTGCATGTTTTTAAATCTCCTTTCAGCTGTGAGAAAGATTCAGTAAACACATAAAGTGAACTCATGGTAATTGGGACACCATTGAGATGACCAGGAAAAATGGCCAAATTATCCTGAATTAACCTATTCAAGGACTCATTTGCTACTTTGTTGACAGTTTTTCAGTCATCATATGCAGCGTGTCAACCTTCGTTTTCATTTAAATGTGTGAACAATCAATTTAAGAAAAAGTGACCTTTATATATAGGCCATGTGATTTAGTCTACATCACATGGTATATGTACTTATTATGTGAAAATTACACATCAATTCAGCTGAAGAAACAGAAGGTTGTTCAGAAAGCATGAGCACAATCTGGCCCTTAGGATTTATGTACACTCGTGCTGTATTTCATGCAACATTCAGCCATTTGCAGTGTTAATTAAAGAAGAATAAGCCTAATAATGCTGCTGAAACAAATCAAAGCATTTTTTTTCTGCTTCAGTTATGCCATCCGTGGACCGTGAACTCCACATATGTAGAATTTGTGAAATGTTAAATGTCCCTTAAATAGTTTAAAAAATGTATAACTGCTCCTTTGAGCCAAATTAATCCATATAAATATATCAATTTCAATATGGGACCACAGTCAAATAGTCGTTTTGGTGGTTTTCCCCCCATATAATT
>JAUZSZ010000115.1:17366546-17383927 GCA_034780575.1 Labeobarbus marequensis | reverse complement strand
AAATAAATCATCTGAGCAGAGGAAAGAACTAAATGGCATCACTTAAACAATAATTAGCTGCTATTTTGTGCTGAGATTGACAGTTAATAATTGATGAGCTTTTCCTACGTTGTTTCCAGTGATGTTGCATTTAAGTTTCGGTCCTTGCACCCATTTAGGGGACTTAAAGAGATCATTTTAATCAGCACCCATTACCTTTAACAATATAAGGGGGCAGAGATAGTGGTAGATGAGCTGATGAACAGTGTATTAAAGGCATAGACATTGTATCACCATTTGAGGGTTGTGTTTGTTTTGATGGGTTGCAAGCAGATCCGCTTTGCCGTTATTAGCTGTATGCCATTACTGTCTTCCCATATGCACTTAGGCTGCACTCTAGAGCAAATGGACAGATTTTTCTCTCTACACAAAGTCCAGACGTCTGTCTCTTGGGATATTGGATTACATTGGAATTCAGATTAAGCTTCTCAAATGTTCTCAAAAGAGTTCAGGTAGGACATGTGGACAAACAATTGTGCCAGTAAGTGAATTCACTTCATTTGATTGAATGGATTTACGTATTGTGATGAAAGTTCCTGACATTCTGAGAGGCGCTGGCAGTGATTCACAGTTTAAATGATCAAATAGCATCACAACACATGCAAAAACATTCACAAGCCATATACCATTCCTGAGCTGTAAGTAGAAATGTGTGTTTTACCCAAATGAGACATTTGCATTCAGGCTGCATGCACTTGGTCAATAGATGGCAGCGTTCTCCGGGAATAGTGTCAGGATATGAGGAGGTGTGTTGTGATTTGGTGACTCACCATACGCCCCTTCTGTTTTTAAACTTGGGCCGAGGCCATAATCGATGCATGTCAGGAACTCATTATAGAATACCGTGATTCACTTCTTTTGTATGCATACTAATGTAGCCATCTTGAATAGCTTTCCAGAGATATACTTTAGCATGGAGATATTCATCACATTATTTCCAAGGTTATAAAGCTAAAAATAAACAGGTTGTTTGGCACAATCACAAATTGTGTCTCTATATTAAGGTGTATTTCGCCTCTGCAGAGTACATGGAAAGTCAAAGATGATCTTAAAATGAATGTGCCCTTACAGCTGTACTGTTTTGGCTGTGTGTCAATCATTTGTGTTTAATATGTGATGTGCATGAAAGTGGGCTATCAGAGTACACAAGGTTCTCTGTCAGTGTTAACTGAACAGATGCAGACAGACCATGATATCAGACCGACATGCCGCTCTGACCACATACAGGCCATTCGGGGCTTCTGCTAACTCCAGCAAAAGAGAAAAAAGGGGTGGCATAGTAAGACTATATATTTTTTAATTTAGACTAAAGTTAAATTGTTCATATTTTAATAAAAATGTATTCATTTAAATACTTTTAGGTCATCCTGCAAGTTTGCTCAGGCTCCCTAATGGGCCCCAACCCCCTGGTTGAGAAGTACTGCTTTTGATTGGAACTAGCTATGTATGTCTAGCTGCAGGAAACAGTTGACAGTTCACTTAGTAGCTCTACATTTTTTGGTTTCCCCTATTTGGGTTTGTGACCGTTATACTAAACCACTATACTACTTGGTCACTCCTCTTGAATAAAAAATAATAATTCCACACGTTCAATAACTAAACCATTACTATAAAATAAGAAAAAGATTGCATGAACAAAGATTACACCAACAAATCACACTATTTCCAGCTGCTTGTACTCAGGGCTGTGGTGTTATGTTGGGAAGGAGGACCTTCAGGAAGAGGGGAAGGGGTGGAGACCTCATACTTGATGAGAACATTCAGCTTTGCTGTGTGCAAAACAATAGCTCACATCTCTAGAGTAGACTTGTTTTCGTAAGGCTTCCTGCTTTGAATCCCACCCACTACTTCTGCTTTGGAAGAGGGGGTTGGGGGGGAGTGTGGGGCCTAAGTCTGTGGGGCTTTTGGCTTCTTTTGACGAAAGCAAAGCATTAGCTGCAAACAAACTTAAAGATTAGGTTAGTATTTTGTGGTATGAAACCTCTTTTGTTACTGAAAAATACTCATTCTCATGGGATGTAAAGGAGAAATGGAACCAAAGGTTCATAGTGAGCCCTTTTGGCTTCCCTTTTTATGCAAAATAAATAAAGTGCTACCCTTTCATAGAATATTGACATTCAAAAGATTATGTGTAATATCATACAAGTGAGACTGGGGCTAGTTCTTAGAAGAGAAGTTGTCATAAGGGATGTGTCTCAGTATAAGGTTTTGAATCAAAAGTTTTTAATTACAAAAAAGTTTAATAGTTTTCGCTAGCAGTGGTTTCATATGTTAGGTTCAAACACCTAAGATGGTCAAACCTTGAAAATGGTCGCATTGTGAAGAATAAAACCTCAATGACATTTAGTCAGACAAGGATATTTTCATTCAGGTCAGTTTGGGGCAAGTTGTCACTGGTTTTAAATGTTATAAATTTGTAGTGTTCATGGCCAATGGCCAATACTATTTATGTATTTTATAGGTTACTTTTTGCAGTTTCATAAAATAATTAACGTTTCATGTAAATTTTTTTTTTTTTGTACAATTTAAAATTTCCTGAGAGCATTTGAAATACTATTATTGGTGTGACAACATGCCCCACTCTTGAAGGTCAGTTAAGGTATGTGTCTTTACAGAAACTGACTCACTGGAGTAAAAGTAGTGTTATGCAAGATGATCATGTCTTGAAATCATCAGTAATGAATGATCTTTAGTTTTTATACATTATTAATATTTCATACAGCTTTATTGATAGCCCACTCTCTTTGGTTAGATGATATAAAACTCGGAAACATTTACTTGATCAAAATATTATGATAGTTAGCAACAGACATTTTCAACAGAATAAACCATGTTTTTCTTTTCATTTTAGTACAGTAAAGCAGTGTAGTCAAAAATAGCACGGACGCTCCTGATCTAGTATTTTCTAATGATGTCGCTTTTGGCCAACACATTATTACCTACATACATTTCCATGCTTTAAGCAAGGCTGAAGCAAGGAGGAGCTTGAAACTTCCTCCTTATGACCTCTGACTGCTTACAATCTGCAAAAAAGGAATGACTGGCATTTCAATCCGGAGACTCAGAGTTCGATTGCGTGTCTTGCGACTTCACAAAGTATGGAAAAGCTCTTTTGAGAAGCAGCTCTCAGAGTTGGAGGAGTGAAATGAGTCTCCTCTTATGTCGATCGAGTGGGCTTTCTTGCACAAGTTCTTGGGGCGTCGTATGATTTTTATTTAGCGGCCCATTGAAGATCGACATGGGCCAGACATCTGTCTCCAGCTTGTCTGAGAGAGCGAGCGGTAAGTGTCTGGAAGTGCTTGTTCTTCATTCACTGACCCGCTGTTTACTCACCCACACCGCTATCTCAATCAACGCTCAAGGAGGGAAGACGTGACTAGTTGAGTCCGTTTCCGCGACAAACCAAGTTCATTATCAAGTCTGATATTTGCACGTTTGCTTTCACGTAATCTACTGCTACCTAAGAGATGCGAAGCGAGCGCTTGGATTTTGGTTTGTCGCGTGCAGTGCAAACGATCAACAAGTGGGACTTTGTCAAGCGTATCTTTAGCGAATTTGAGGCGTTTGTGTTGATTCATTAGTTAACAGTAACATCCTTACTTGATAAGGACGAAGAAACAGAAATGTACTGGCTCGTGCATTCAGGAAATGATTGTTTCACTCTGTTCTTTTGCTCACATGTTGTTTGTCGTAAATTGTGCTGTCAAGGCGATGCGCTGTTAGAAATTTACTTCCTAATTCGTGTCAGAGTGCATAATGTAAAACAAAATGTGAGTTTTACAACGGAAAAAACGATGTAAAATGATACATGCACACGCCTGCTTAAAATTCATGCAAAATATTACAATAGGTTATTTTAAGTATAGGTTAACTTGGCATTTATGGTGGACTTTTATATTAGAAAGCGGCATTCCCAGAATTGCATGCATGAAACATCACACTTGATCAGATTTAATTAAAAAACAATTTTTCATCTAATTTTTGTGTTTTGTTAATTATGCTTTGCATTATTTTATTGTTTTGTGTTTGTTTGAATGATACTTTGCTCATTTGTTATTATTGGCTCAGAGTACTTCATCATGTGGCCTTCCATTGTTCTACATCCTTTATTAATGCATTTTAAACAAACAATTAGATATAAGTATATTCTTTAATAAACTGACATATTTCATCCTGTAATAACTGTAATATCATTTTTTTCATAGTAAAAAAGTACTAAATGTCAGCTACTGCCATTTTTTTTTCCACAGTGCAGTTGAGTTGTTCGTTATAAAAACCCAAGTCTTAATTGCAGGTTTACTGGTTTTGGTTTAATTTAATACAAGATAAGTTCATGTTCAGCTTCTGTGGAGACTGTTGAGACCGAGAGTGTTGAGTTTAAGCTATTTATTTAAAAAAAGCAGCAACAGTGACAGAAACGTCTTAGTTTGCACCATAGTCGAGTTTCAATAGCTATAATTGCAAGCAAGTATTTCACAATGCAGTTTTGTTGTAATCTTAAGCTTCTTTCTGCACCAAATGTTGAATCACGAGCCACTACCTTCATTTCTCCATAATTTCCATTATTGCCAGAGTGCTGTGATATAAGAGCTTCTGTTGCTATCAGTTTACCAGCTCTCAAAAGAAGGTTGATCAGATGTTATTTTTGTGTCCTCATGAACAGCATGCTTATTGTGATTTTAAATAAGATTGAATCAAGTTTTAAATGGTTTTGATTTCATTTGGAATGTATAGCAACTGACTGGATGTGAAAGGCCACAGAAATGAATGATCTCTACCTCTCTAGATCCAGAAATAATCAGCACTATTTTTGTCTATTTTTTTTATTGTTTTATAGGAAAGGCTATTGCAAACATTTCCGTTCTGTAAATGGAGGAACAAAGTGTTGAGTGAAATTGGCCTGTTGTTTTTTTTCATTGGTATTATGCGGAACTGAGGCTGTGGGATTAGCCTATGCTGCAAGCAATTATTAATACAAAGCTAGGTTTAGCATTTGCTGTAGGCTTAATGCACTTACCGGATGTCAAAAAAACAGGCTACAATCATTCAGTTGAAGAGTACTGATGACTTTAACACTTATTTGTTTGACTTACTCTTCAGCATTACAGGCTTAAAACATTGAGATAATGAACTAATTATCAACATGAGTGGCCTTTTTAGCCATCACAGATCTCTACAGCTGCTTTATCTTTATATTTAGAAGCATAAGGCAAGTCAAATGTGTGATTGTTCTGTAAGAAATATGCTGTCAGGGATGTTGATATGAGCTGCACTGGAATATGACTCCCGTGAACTTTTTAACCCTTGAGTCTCACATGCCTCCTTTGGAAGCCTTGGAGGTTTGAATAACTTATGCCTTTTGTTTTCTGGTCATTATGATTATTTGTCGTGTTTCATGCATTTTCATTGGCCTCCCTTTATAAAGAGGATGTGAGTAATTCAGTCAACTGTACAACTTCAAATGTGATATAGTATTTGCAGAAAATTTGCCATAATGTGGATCTGGATGTTATAGTAAAAATTGTTCTGTATATTTTTCTGATTTTTGATGATATGCAGTGTGTATTATATGTTTGCTTGTTTCATTCAGACAGCCATCTTAGCAGTGGCTGAGAGTTGAAGAGGGGAGTTTGTATGAATTCTCGTTTCCTCTTTTTTTATTTTTTATTTATTATTTTTTTTTTGCAAAACTGATTCTCAGAATGAATTGAAATTAAAAAACCCTCTTTTCAATTTGAAATCAAAGGGTGTTTTCAAATGTTGTTTATTTGAGCCCTCAAAATGCTCTCGGAGCGGTTCAGCACATATATGTGAACAAAACCAAGTGATCTTAGACCCCCCTAAAAGGACCCAAAAGTGAACCATTCTCAGACCACCTCCGGAGGTTGAGGTCCCAGTCCACTTTACATTTCATGTCGACATGTATACTGGAGGCTTGGGTGAAAGTTGTCTTTGTCTGCTCTGAGTTTAGTTACTTTTGAAAATAACAGTTTTACCCACACATTGCTGAGAAATATTATGTAGTGATTCAGTATCAAAGCTATTTTATTGATAAAATTTGAGGGGCATCTTGCCAAGTTTCTGTGCTCCTGAATATTTCTCTGTGCGCGAGTGGAGTGATATATGTGAGCTTGCGTATACGTACTTAACCATATTTTGGGGACAAATTTGTAACCAAAAGTGAGTAAACCTGACAAAAAAATCTCCAAAAACGCCCCTTTGGGGATGTCCTTGTTTGTAAATCTGGTATAAAAATAAAGTAAACAAGTGTTTTTTTTTTCTATTGTAAAAAGGCAGAGTTTTCTGTGAGGGGTAGAGTTAGAGTATGTGGGTTGGGATTAGCTTATAAAATCTATAATTATCTGTAAAAACAGTAGAAGTCTATGTTATGTCCCCATTTAGATAACTAAGTAAACGATTGTTAATGATAGCAGCACATTAATATAGAATGGCAATTAAACTGATTTGGACCTGTGTATTAAACCATTTTAACACCTGCTAGCCAATCAGAATCAAGTATTCAGACAAACCATGTTATAATATTATATAATTCTTTAGAAAAAACAGTAATCACTAAAACTGAACAATGAAATATGGCTTATCGTGAATAAAAAAAAAAAAAAAAAAAAAATAGGAACAAAGAAACATTTTACAACTGAGACTGACAGCTCTTCCTCACCCCCTTCCCTGTCCACTTCATTTTTCACATTTTCCAGGTCAGACTCCAGCATTCCACTGCTGTGAAGAAGCTGGGGTCTGAGTTTTTATGAAGTTGTTGTGTGAACAAGAAAGAGTCTGAAATCATATCAGTGCTGAAGAGGACAAAGAAAAGAACTGGGTTCTCTTTTGAATCCACCATATTGTGAACACCATAAGGACTGAGGTTACATTGGGCAGGTTCCCTTTATGGTTCACTTTTAAGTGTTTAGTTCTTTTAAAACTAACATTAATTAGTGAAACACCCTGAGACTATTATAACATGTCTGTCTTAATGCTTTTTTTAAAACCAATTCATGCAGCTATAAAGTGCATAAAGTATCAAACTGGCATCATGTACAGTATTTCAACTGTAGCTCTACTTTTTTATTCTGAAGTATCCACACCTGTTCATCTGTACCGCTCAGATGAATTCTTCTTGCTCAGTTGTAAAGCAGTGTCCTCTTTGTTTTAAATGTGCTTGATCCTCTGAGGTTTGATCTCGGGGACTGTGCTCATCACTGGGAGTTCTGCAGGTAACACATTCTATTAATAATCCAATCAGAGGCAAACTGCCTGTTGACAGGCCAATGAAATGTAGGGTCCTTGGGGAGAATTGATTCGTAAAGAGGCGCTATGGCATCCTCATGATGATGGTGGTGAAAAGGCCACGGACATATCGCCTGGCACATTCCTGTCACATGTGTTTGCTAATGAATTCCCTCAGTGCAGTGTGAAAAACAGACTTCATGTTTGGATTTCACACATTTCTACACTTCCTAGGACTCCTATGCATTCGTGATGCATGTGGAAGCAATGTGTGTTTGGCAGCCACAAAAGTAGTGTATTAATGCATGGCAGAAGCGTACACTCTTAAAAATAAAGGTTTCAAAATAAGGTTTTCATAGCAACACTCCTCAACAAACCTTTCAGTGAACAGTTCTTTGAGGAACCATTTTTTTAGTGTGAAGAACATTTTAATCATTTGAAGATCCTTTTTCAAATATAAATAATCTTTTGTGCAATGGAAAGATTCCATGAATGTTAAAGATTCTTCATGGACTCACAGATGTCAATGAAGGATCTTGATTTTCAAGGGCGTAGTTTTGGAGCTTGAGCCTATTTCTGCTGCATGGCATGGGGGTAAAATATTCTGTCAGTCCGTTTAACAACATAATCTTTTGATTATCCACTATAGGCTCCTATGAAACAACATTAATAAATAATAGAGTGAACCATTAAAACATTGTAAATGAGCTTTAAGCTTTCCTGTAGCTCAAACAGTAGAGCATGGCACTAGCAATGCCAAGATCATGGGTTCGATTCCCAGGGAAAGCAAGTGCTGATAAAAAAAAATGTAAAAATTGTAACTTAAATGCAATGTAAGTCGCTTTGGATAAAAGCGTCTGCCAAATGCATAAATGTCAAGCGGTCAGTTAAAGCAACATTTTATGATGATTTTGAGAAAGGACAGTTGTGCAAAGTTTGTAAATTAGTTTCTAAATTAGTTGGCTTGTGTTTTGACCGTATAATCAGAAACAAGTGATTACAATCTCATAGTTGAGATGCAAGAGTCAGGAAGTTACTGTCTCCTGAGAATCTGAAGGGATAGTTTTCGAAAAATGAGAAGTTACTCAACCTTATGTCATTCCAAGCATCACCAAAAAACAAAAAAAGGTGGATTTACTCTGAAACTATTTAGACTCTTAAATTGTTCATAGATTTTACAAATCATGACTAAGAAATGACAAGTAACACACTGAATTAGACATAAAGTTTTGAAGTAGAAAGACTGAAATAGTAATTTCTTGAAAAATGTGCTTCAGTCATAAATCATACAGTGCTATATGACTGACTTTGAAGATATTTTGAGAAATGTTGAGGTCCAAACAACATTGGACTCCACTGACCTCCAATAAATGGAAGAAAAGGCCAAAAAAAAAAAAAAAATCAAAACTGTCCCTTGGAGGACTGTTAATTTTATAGATTTCTTTAATAGGCCAGGTCTCATAACAATGACCCATACACACACTGACCCAGGTCTCTGCTGTAATTCTGCAGAGAACAATGTAAGCGTGTGTGCATTTTCTTGAAATGATATATGGTGTCACTGCTTTGCAGCCTGCCTCTTTGTTTATTGTTCTCAGTTCTTTGATGTCGTTTAGACGTGTGGAAATGCTCTTGTGATCATTTTACACTTCATCTGGCGAGGTGGGCCTATGAATGTAGGTCTGCTGTTCAGTTGGATTATGTTTGATGAACGGGTTTAATATCTCTTTGCGTAGGCCATGTGGAAAAGCTGCACCTCTCTGTCAGAAACGCTTCTTTTTGCAAGCTATGAAGAAATGATGTAGGGGTGGGGGTAGGGTGGAAGAGAGTTCAGTTCTTGGCTGAATCACAAACCTTGAACCTTAAGTGAGCATCTAAGCTAAAATAATCAATCGGTTCTGTGATTTAAGGGTCTCGGTTGACTCATTTGCATATGCTTGTAGCAGACACCCTCTACAAACTCTTTCTTGACTTTCATTCCTCTTTTAAAGATTTATAAACACAAATTTTAAATATTACTAACTAATAACGAACTATAACTAATTTTAAATATATAAACTAGTTATTGTAAGAAAAAAAGATCAAATAAGTATATGATGTTTTTCGGTTTATGGAAAATGTTTATCAGTAAATACAAACCAACATGCTACATTTACTGTAAATATATTTCAACACTGTTAGCCATTCATTCAAAATTTTGGTAACAGGGTTGCCGTATATACTGTATACAGTATTTCTACATGCATGTACAGTACAGTACATTCTGGTTCTCTTACACTACCAGTCTCTTATGCTGACCAAAGCTGCATTTATTTGATAAAAATACAGTAAAATATTGTTAAATACAATTAAAACAAATATATTTTAAAATGTAATTTTTAATTCTTTGGTGAATAGAAAGTTCAAAAGAACAGCATTAATTTGAAATAGAAATATTTTGTAACATTAGGTCTTTACAGTTGAATAAAATTATTAATTTATATAAAATAAATATCTTCCACAAAACTTTTGATCAGTGACCTGTGGTTGGCATTCAATGCTTTCTGAAGTTAAGGTTTTTCTATACCCTGTTTTGTATGCTGTTTGTGGAAAGAGACGGCTAGTTGTTCTTGTTGCTTAAGGGTGCCCTAATGTCTGTTGTTATGGTCAGAAACATTCATTCACAGAAGTATTTCCTGTTATAAAAACCAGTTGGCTGGTTTCCATAGTTTAGGAGTCAGCTCAATGTGTGTTTTTTTTTTTTATTATTCAGCTCATTCAAAACTGTGTTCTTGCTGTGATTCACTTGTAGTGGAGGGACTGGAAAAACCTTCTCTGGCCAACTGTGATGTGGTGGTGGGAAGCTCGCAGTCTCCTCAGCTGAAAGGAAAGGGGAAGCTCTCTTCTCTGGGCAAGATCTTTAAACCTTGGAAATGGAGAAAGAAGAGAACCAGTGATAAGTTCCAGGACCTCTCAAAAGGTAAATTCCCATAGCAGTTTGATTGAATGTTTATGCTTGGAACAACACATCCAGTTATGTATATTCAGAATGCAATCTTTCAGTGATATCCTCTTGATGTTCCCTCACAATTTTATGAAAGTTACATCATCCAGTATGACATTCAGTTGGTGATTATGTTGGATGGATCATAAAATTTATTACACATTACAGCTGTCAGCAGCCTGCACTTTCACTGAACTCTGTGAACCATAAAGGGGCCTAAATATAATGATATCTTGATATGTTCTGTCTCCTTCATCTTTATAGTTCTGGAGAGGAAAATATCCACCAGGCAAACTCGAGAAGAGCTCATAAGAAAAGGTGTCCTTATTCCAGACCAAGGTGAGATTTTAAATAAACAAAGTGAATGTGATACTGAGCATGCATGGATGGCCATTAACCCATTTTCTGTAATATCTAGACAAAAGAATTGTTATTAGATTATTCATTGTTGGTTTAGGGTACACTATATAAGGACGGTTTCCTGCAGCAACTCATGGTTCAATGAGGTTATATGGAGGAATATTCTGTATACTTCATGTGTAAAGTGATGCTGGTGGGTTAATCAGATGCAATCTTAAACCTTTAACCACTGTGGCACCACCACCTACAGTAGAAGACATTCATTTTTTCAGTGTCTGTAGCCGCAGTTACCAACAGCTGATATGCATAGGGTGCTTTAGCAATAAAGATTAATAATTTGTTCTACCACCCAGGAATGTTTTTTCATTAACTGGCTTTGATTTGATATTATCCATATAATTAAAGCTAAGCACTTCCTGGACTTACTTGTTCACATCCAAAATTTTGAAATTGACTCCCAATCCCTACCAGTCTTAAGGCTCAGAGTAAAGAATTTGAGTAATACTTTTATTAGTCTTATTTGGCCTTCTATTGAGCTCTCAGTCTTACATGAGGAAACCAAAGCTTTTTATAAGAACATCTGAGGAATGACTTGAATATTTATGCAAATAAAATTGTGTTTTTACTGAATAGCAGTCATGTAGTCTTGGTTACATGATAACTGAGTTGACTTGTTTGCCTATCTTTAGATGATCCTTTGAACACAGAGACCTTGAATGGTCATGCAGTGCCCAGTGGAGCTCCTGAAAAGGTCAAAGTAGACATTGAAACACCAGAACTGGTCCCTGAAGAAAAAGCAGACTTGGCAGCAGTGGCAGAGGACCCAGAAGGTACCGTTTTCTGTTTAATCTACCAAAAAGGGGCGAAATAAAATGCTGAATCTTCAACATCAAGTATAAGTCTGTGTACTGCTAATCTATCTTTCATAGATTGTTAAATTAAAAATGCTTATGTTGTGGTCTTTTTCTTCACAACATTTTGTTCACTGCATGAGCGAAGTGATCCATATTAAAATAGCTGTTGCAGTATAGTTTCTGCACATCACACCATCCAAATCATTTCATATCATTGTGGCTGATCAACGCTTGTACTGTAAGAGCAAATGTATCAAAGTGGACAGATAAAGACTGGTGGTAAGAATATAGTTTGTGTTGTATAGAGGAAGTTTGAGCAGCTTTGGTGAAATGTAATGAAGATGTGGTCAAGTTTTTAATAAACTATACAAATGAAGTTATTTGTAGAGTAAGGACATTTCCTGAGAAGGTTATTTCCAGAGTGTGTTTGGTTTTCACTGAATTGACAGTTGTTTTCTGCAGATATGTCTTTAATGAACATCTGAGCCTCTCAGGTGGTGAGATGCCTTCGAGTTTCTAAGGTGCTGTATAGATTTGGTTGAAGTTATAATAAAACCATTTTTAATAATAACATGAAATGCTTTGTATTGAAACCATCTTTTTAGGAAATGGGCATTATGCTGTTTAGAATGACATCATTTTGGATTTTTTTTTTTTTTCCAATCAGAGCTGTGGGTAGAAGTTGTGGCCACGGTCATAAGATGTGCAGGGGCAATGTCAAAACTGTATTTTTATCATTTCTGCCCCTTTAAAGTTCTACAACAAGTATGTAATTGTTTCCACCACTTTTTCTCTCACCAATGAATATATTTTATTCTTCATGGGGCTAATCTTGGAGAGGCCTTGGGGAATGGATTCACTAAAGCATTAAACCACTTGAGGCGTTTCCGCCTTTACTAAAAATGCCCATTATAAAACACTTTTATAAAACGGCACCAACAGCTTAAGACCAATGTTTAATAAATAATAAACCAATTAAATTACTACTAATTATAAATACACACAATACCATTCAAAGTTTAAGGATTTGAAAGAATTCTCACCAAGGCTGCATTTATTTGATAAAAAATAAAATAAAACAGAAATTCTGTGTGAAATTATTTTTATAAGAAATAGCGGTTTTCCATTTTTAAATTATTTATGTATTTAAAATGTCATTTATTACAACTGCTAATATTGTGAAATATAATTCAAACTACTGTTTCCTATTTTACTATAATTTAATGTCATTTATTCCTTTAATGGCAAAGCTGAATTTTTAGCAGGCATTACTCCAGTTATCAGTGTTACATGATCCTTCAGAAATCATTCTAAAATGCTGATTTGCTGCTCAGTAAACATTTCTTCTTATTATCAATGTTGAAAACAGTTGTACTACTTAATATTTATTTAGTTAAAACGGCAGTACATTTTTTCAGGATTCTTTGATGAATAGAATGTTCAAGATAGCATTTATTTAAAAAATAAACCTTTACATCATTATAAATGCATTTTTAGATATATCAGCGCATTATATATAATGTGTAGTCATATTTGTGTTTACAGTGGTTTAGAACGTGGCTTATCCAATCAGAATTTAGAACTAGATGCTGACATGATCAGAGCTTTGTTATAAGGGTCTTCTTAATCAATAACAGTTTAGGGTGCTTTGCTCCTCTGTGCTCCTGTAGAGAGAAATGACAGCAAATGCAGTCTGAAGGCCAGTGAGTCAGCTGCTCCAAAAGCCCCTACTAAAAAACATCAAGCCACCCCCCAAAAACCCTCCGGTGAGGCCACAAACACAGGCGTGAAAAAAGGGGGCCAAGCAGGGGGTAAAAAGGTAACCAAGAGCACCAATAAGCAGGTCTCCGTTCCTCCACCCAAACAAACTACCCGAACTGCCACTCGTGGCAATGGTAAGTACACGTGTCAGTGATGTGAATAGAGCATCATGTTTGCATGCGTGGTGAACAAGCTCTGCATGGAGGGGTCCTGTTTGCATCTCTTTTCCCCTGACCAGTCTCACTGGGAACCAACTTGGTCTTTTGAGGAACATTTATAAATAGATGGTCAGAAATGTCAGTATAATCTATCGGCATTATTTGAGAAAGGGAAAATGTGCAGTTTACTGGACAACATTTTATTTTATTTTTTTAAGGGATATGGTTTAACTAGCTTGATATTAGGTATCCAGTATTGTGTAAAGTGACATCCTGACTCATTTGTGACCCAGTATGGCTTTCTTGTGTTGTTTTTGTGCTTGCATTACATGTCTACTGTCTCATTGTTTAAACACATTATAATCTTTTATTGATGTTTGCCTTTGTCTGAATATAATGGTACAATAAATGTTGCATTTAGCATGTAACTGGGACTTTGTGCATGTACACCATCACACTCATGTAATAGTCTATAAACAGGGGCTTATTGTTCCACACTGTGCTATTCCTTTGTCCTCTTACTTATCCATTGTGTGTCTCTGATGCAGCCCATCATTGGTGGCTTGAAAGCTTCCTCTTTTGACTGAGGCATTTATTTATTAGTTTATTTAAATTTAAGTCTGTGCATTTTTTGGAATACACAAGTGAATGTGATATTGTTGTGTTTTGTACTTCCTGGCTTTTGTGAATGTTAAACTAAACTCTTATCTTTGGTCAGCAGTGACCTTCACACAGGAAGTTTGTTTTTAGTGGTGAACCTGCATGTCAACATACACCATATTATCTTATTACCTTTTAGTTCTGTAGTTATCTCTAAGTAACCAGGATTTATTCTTAGAAAAAACATTTAAAATGCCACCATTGTTGTTGGTAGATCTTGAAACGATGAGTTTATGGATACAAGTCTCTAATTTCCCTGAATTTCTTCACAGCTAAACCTTCGAATCCTAAGAAAACTGCAGGCACATCCAAGAGTTCCTCTCAGGCCTCAGGACAATCTTCTTCATTGAGCAGCTCGAAGACCCCAAAGAACAACAACTTAGAAGCACAACCCAAGTCTGCCAAGAAAACCGAACCTTCCAGGTCACCACGGCCCTCTTCCAAAATCTCATCCGAGACTGCTGAAAGCTCCTCTAAAAAGGACCAAAAGAAAAAAGAAGTGACCTCCAATATTGAGAAGGCTGAGGAGACATCTCAGAATGGGAAAGGTGCCAGTAATCTCTCAGAGTCCTCTGCGGAGAAGGACAAAAAGCAACCCTATTTTAACCAAACCACAGAGGAAACATCCTTCTCTGGATCTTCAAATGGACTTTCTTCAGACACTTTAGGGCAACCTGTGAGCACAGAGAGTGAAACGGAGAAAGAGAGGGCAGTGGCAGACCAGACACAGAGGTCAGTTTACATGTGTTGTCATTTTTCATGAAAATGTTTAATATCAATTTGTAAATTCTGTACGTCCTCCAATGTGCTGTTGATTTAAATTATATGACTCATGCATGTCTGTATGCCATGTGCTCTTACTGCCTATTTCCCCTAAAGGTAATACTATTGTTGCATCCAATCAAATGTTTAATAGATTGCGGTTAACTTACAACAGTGTGCACTACTGTTCAGAAGTATGGGGTCAAGACTACATTTATTTGATAAAAATACAGTAAAAACATTACTCTTTTCTATTTTAAATATATTTTAAAGTTTATTTTGTTCCTGTGATGGCAAAGCTGGATTACTCCAGTCTGCTGTGTCACATGATCCTTCAGAAATCATTCTAATATGCTGATTTGCTGCTCAAGTAACATTTCTTATCAAATTTCAGAAGTTTGCTTTGCCTGTGATACCTTTTCAGGGTTCTTTGATGAATATAAAGTTTAAAATACAAATTTGTTTTTTTATAAAAATGTAAAAATGTTTACTGTTGCTTTTGATCAATTTAATGTATCGTTGCTGAATAAAAATATGAATTTCTTTTAGAAAAGCAACCATACTGAACCTGAACTTTTGACCAGTAGTGCATTTCTTTCTGCAATGTAAAGAATTGTTCTTTTTTTAGTTGTGCTTTTTATTCATAGTTTGCCAAAATCAGTATTTGATGAGACATCAAACAGATCTTGGTCTTGTAACTTGCATGACAGGAAATGTGGCTAGTGATAAAGTTGGAGTAATATAGTGAGTTGTACATTTGCATGATTATATGTGTATAATCAACTTTTTAGGTAGACTTACAGCAAAACAACTGCACTGAAGGGGTTATATGATGATTAACTGGGGTGTATGTAGGCCAATTGATCAAACTTGTGCTACTTATAGTGTGTAGTTAAAAAAAAAAGTGATCACTGAAGTGCAGCAGTCAACTCACATGTGAAGTGTCTGGTTCTTAAAGGCACAGCAGACAAAAACAAACGATTTATCTCAAAGAGTCAGAGAGAGGGCAGAAAATGGTCATGAAAAACTACATTATGACTCTTTTGGCACAGAAAAACATTACTGAAATTCTAAATAGACCTCAGGGAAAATGCTAATTTTAAAAATGAATGAGTGTGATCCATTTAATGTCTTGAATAAGTTAACCTCTTTCCCTTATTAGATTATGTGAGCTGATTATGCTATCTGCTCATCCCAATGAATGTTTTAGCTGGACTAAATGAGTGTTTTGCTTTGCCTTTTGTAGGATTGCTGGAACTGATGAGGGAGAGAGACAACAAACTGTCAATGTGGAAAGTCCAAACGTGACCATCATTCCTGACTCTGTTCGAGAAAACCAGGCCAACGATTCAGATTCAGATGGACCTATACTCTACAAGGATGATGAAGAGGAGGATGAGGATGATGAGTATACCTCTAGTATGTGTTCAAAACCCCTTTTTTCCCCTCTATATTCGGTCACTAAAGTCATTTAAAAAGACACTTGAGCTCAATTTTGTAACTGAAAGGCCTTAAATATGCAGCTTTCTTTGCATATTCATTTAGAGAATTCTAGTAAAGGTGTGTCTTCAGCCTAATATTTATGTATAAACAACACAACAGAACAGATGATATATTTCCAAGAGGTTTCATTCCTGGTGTCTACATTTTAGAATTTTCTTTTGGACCACAGCTTTACCAAAATTCTTTGAAGCTACAAGCCTTTAGTTTGTCAAACTGGAAAAACATGCTATGTCTAATCAGCATTACTTCCTGACATGCTGGTTACTACGCAGACCTTGCTGCCAGTGCACTATGCACAACACATTCCTGCAAAGACTGATGCCTGTTTCTCATTTTCTGTTCTTTCCACACTGCAGTCTGAAGATGCTTCACTGGTGTCAGAATGCAAATATCTTTGTTTTTTCTAGGGTTGCATTGGAACTAAAGTACTGTCCAGTGCAGATAAGCCAATAATAATTTTCATGTCATGGCAGATACTGAAATGTATTTACCATTTTGTCTAAATAATTAAAAAAAGAAACAAACACAAAAAAAATTCAAATTAAAATGCTGCATGTAAATTAGGCATCACAGCATTATAATGTACAATATAAAAAAGTGTGTTTTTTTTTAATTAAGATTTGCTAAAAATTGCATGTACAGTGTTACGAAATTGAAGTTGTGTAATTTTTACATTGAGCTTACATTTGCTATCATCAACAGTCATAAATCACAATTAAATATCACAACATCAGCCATTATATAAATATATATCCATCAACCTTCAATGATACATTTAAAATAACACTAATGCTGGCTGATACCCAATTTAGTACCAATATATCATGCCTAGTTTGTTGTTAATTTTTCTGTTTGTAGGCTCACTTGCCAGCAAAATTCGCCGCAAGGACACGCTTGCCATCAAACTTGGTAACAGGCCCAGCAAGAAGGAGCTAGAAGAGAAGAACATTCTCCCACGGACCTCAGAGACGGAGCGACAGGAGCTACGGCAGCAGATCGGCTGTAAACTAGTGAGGTACATTAAACTATGCTGTTCTGTTTTGATAATATGTTTTG
>JAUZSZ010000115.1:17046951-17058847 GCA_034780575.1 Labeobarbus marequensis | reverse complement strand
TATTTGTCCATACCTCTGCATTTTCTCTCAAATAGAGTTTTATATTTGCAAATCACTTTGCATTTGTTTGAAAGTTGAGTTTTTCTTTGCAAAGCAGATTGTGTTTATTTGCAAAACACTGGATTTATTTGATGAATATTGGCACAAAATTCGCTCCATACTTCTGTAATTGGATGTTGAAGTGCTGCGGTTACGCTTTTCATGTTTTCAAACACACTACTTACCTGGCATACAGCATCTGTGCACAGACCGTTTATAAGCACTTCCTCAGCCAAATGAGACAGAGCCCCCTCACTTCTCACTGATTGGTTTTATCAGTATGCTCCACATATCGACTGCAAAGCGCCTGCAACGGCAGGGAAGAGATGTTACTCAGGTTAAACAAACGGAATGTTTAAGGAGAGGTTGGGAAGGGATATCCTACTCTTGGCAACATAAAAGGCAGAGATAGAGCTGGATATGTGGGAGGACTTGGTGTCGGAGAAGCTGCTGATGATACAGTCATACCCTCCTCAGCGATAATATGTGTGTCTAAAATCTTGCCTGAAGATAGATGAAATAACATGAATATGACCACAGTCTGACATACTGGTATTTGTTGAAGAATTAATAGCCTGACACGTCTTCTTTGCCTCAAACCACATCATGCGCTTGTTTCGGCTGTTTTGTTTGTTAAAGATTTTTATACACTGCTTATTATTCATGATCTACTGAAGAAAAAGCTGTATCTTCTTTCACTCTCCTCCACACCGACTGTCTGATGGCTTAACGTAGGTAATGATTACATCTCACATTACATTCTCAGGCTTAAATAAATGCTACAAGCTTCATTTAAAAGAATTTAGAGGATTTATTTTCAAATCTCTACATCGTCTGCGCTGATTATTGATTATGGAAAAGTAATGGGGGCTGGATTAACTGGTCTCTTTCCATTATCCACGTTCATTCCTGAAGGATCCTCTGAAGAGGCTATAGGCGCGAGGCTCATGCACTCCTTCAAGCCCAAGTCGTAAAAGTCTGTTTAATTCCCGTACAATGGCTTTAACTGAGGCACTACATTGTAGGATATAAACAGCACAGGGGTATAAAATAAAATAAGAACACATTTCAAAGATGAAAAGACCAACAGACTCATCATCCCACATTTCGAAAGTCTGAACGCTGCTAAGAAATTGGAGCTTGTCGATTTCTCTGTCTGTGCAGTTAAGAGCTTTGTGTCCTTAGCATTTGTTTGTCTGCTCTCCTGCGGCGTTAAACCCAAAGGAACTGAATTACAAAACCAGCATGTAATGTGTTCAAGCACCATGCAGCCTAACAAAATCATTTTAACATACATCCTTGTGTTTGAGCTGGTTAAATTTTCATATTTTTATGTTTGATAGAAAATTTAGGTAGTTCATCTTGATATTCTTTATATTTGTCCTTTATTTTTTAGTTCTGATGTGCTGATATCACTCTGTAGACAAGTTATAAAATGCAGCTAATCTTGAAAATATATATCTAAGCAAAAATGTCAGTAGCTGAGGAAGGTATTTTACATACCAAAAACAATTTTTGTTATTGTGCCTTTGTATTGTTGTGAAAGTATCATTACTTTTCTAATATCATTGCTATATTAAAAGTTGTTGTTTGGGTCACAACTGTATTTATTTATTTTTTTTTACAAACAAATAATTCCTACTATGCAAAAGAAATGTGATGATGATTCTAAAGCCCTTTTATTTAAACGACTCTCCATCTCTGTCTCTCTATGTGATGACCAACTCATAGAAAACAACAGTGATTTTCTACAGTGATGAAACTCCACAAGTATTTGACAGCAAATTGAATGTGTTGTGTGTGAATTACAGACACCCAACAGAAAGCATCATGCATTAATCTGTTATTGTCATCATAAATGTATTGTTCCTCACCGCAGAAAAAAAATGCACAAAGAAAATGCATTGTGAATCACACAAGACCAGATTTAACAGCCTAAAAGGTCCAGTTGCTTGTTACTAATGAGTCTCATTAATTCACAGCACATGTGAGATCAGTCATAAACTGATATTTTTTTCATATTAACCACCTTCACTTTGCATTCAAACTATCAGACCTCATGCACTCTCTTTCGCTGTGGAACAGTATATAAAGACAAATTAGATATATATCCAAGCTTCAAAATCCTCTGCTGACATGTTCATGCTGTAGGCACTACTGTGAAATAGTGAAATTTCCACCTGTGTGCCATTGATTAGAAGACAATGTCCATTTTAATTACCAAGCCTAAAGCTGTTCAGAGTCATACCAGTCCACAAATCACAGTACCATAAATATGATTTAAATAATGAATAATCCCTTTTTCATTACATTTAATTGCATACTATTCTACACAAATTTAATATAACGGTTAAAGATTTATTTCATGTAGACCATTAACGATCAAAAACCATAGCAGTGTTAATGTGACTAAAACATCTTTGCCACATCGTTTCCATTCCCATTACCTTTCTATTCTCAAATAAGCCATCTGATAGGCATCAGTGATTTAATCATCCTTTGTTGGCTTACAAATGGTTCTCCGTGTGAAAAAACGCATCTGTTTGAGCATGCCCTTGTCTTGTCCTTAATTGGACTATAAAACATGGCTGACCTCTACAAAAGACTTCCATCCATCAAGAGAAGCAAAATAATGTAACGATGGTCAAAATTAATTGAATGACTAATATATGCATTTTGGAAGCCTCAAGCATTAAAAAAAGCTTAAATCGATATTGAAAGTGTTGTGTTAATTGACTTTTCAATTTTTTTTTGTTTCTGATGCACATAATTTCCTTAGCAAAGCAAAATGAGTCCCAAAGAATACTGCGTTTTTGTCTCTTGTTGCTGTTATGCTTCACATGCAGGGAACTCCTGCAGCATATTTAATATATAAAAAAGTTAATTACCCAAATTTTCAAAGCATTGCTCCTGAAGGCCACATTTCACTTGAGGTCATACAATCACTCCTTAATATTTTAGTGGTACAATTAATCTGTGCGTAGTGTCACAAGTCTATATCATACTGAGTGGGTTTCTGTCTTCAGGCTATAACCCAATAGGATGTTTGTGTTACTTGGTAAATGGTTTATTAATTGTACTGTCACAACAAAACATTAGTACATGCTCCTCAGTCTGAAGTAAAGTTGTTTGCTTTATTGTTTTGTCTCACTCTAAAACAGCTCTATGGGACATATAGGTGTATACTAGGTGTTTCCAAAGTAGCATGACAGATTTATGCTAAATAAGAGTGTTTCCCCACCTATATGGGTGAAAATGATAATACACCTATACTATATACACCTAAACTAAATTGAATGCATTTGTTGTCATGTTTAGAGAAACTTTTGCAGCTTACCCAGTTTGATTCAATCCACTGCATCTCAGCTCACAGAGAGGCTGGTACCTATTGGAAGGATAAATCAAATTTAGGATATAGATTTTGAGGCGCTATTAGTATAATACATAAAATGAAGAAGAGACAATGAGTGAGACTACAAGTCAAACCAAACGTACACTTGCATGCACGAATAACAGATGGATTGAAAACAGGTTGACAAAGCATATGTTACTATCAAAAAAGTAAACCAATTTGTGGGGCTGGACAAAAGCTGTCAGAGCAGAATATGATTTGAGAGCAACCATCTTTTTCAGCGTGTCTGGTTAAAAAGCTTAGTTTAGCTGGTCAGGTATTAAAGATCAGTTTTAGCTTTTTTTAAAAGATGGATTGTTAATTGTTTTTTCTTCTTATGTGTTAGTAAGTCATTTTTGATGTCACTAGTTAACTTTATTAGCGGATTTAGAGGGCCGAGGCATTTATTTGGGGTTAGTGAGGGCAGGTTTACTTTTTGAAGTATAAATAACTTCATTTATGACTGGCATTCGCAACATTAGAGTTATTATTAGGGTTACCTGCTTAACGTTTAGTCATCCTTTCGAAGTCTTAATACGCGTCAGCATTCAGTTCTAATAGTCACAAAAAAGAGTTGAGGTCTCTATGGGGCCTTCAATAGTGCTGATATTTAAAAGCATTGGTATTACAACACAGATGCAGCCTTCTGATGTTCATTAACATAAAGAGCAAAAGAGGAAAATGTACTGTAGGTAGCAGAGATAAAGCATTTTAACTGGATCCCATTCACTCCTGCGAGTGATGAAACAGTGTGAATATCAGCCATATTCACATTGGCTACAATGGTTAACACCAAAGGCTGAAGGCACTTAGAACATCTTATTGGAATATGGGGACGTTCTTACCTCCTGAATCTCCATATCATTCTCAGAGTCACGTTAGCGCAGACAAGTCAGTCCGACTTATTGTTTAATACGCTGAAGCTTAAAGAGTGTGTTAAAAAAGATTCAATTTATTGGTCTAAACAGTTGATTTCCATTAACATGTTAAACATTTAAATGACTAATCAAGAGTAAATGAACAATTTAGAGCTAATGTTAAAAATTATTTAACAAAGTTTAATTCTATAAATGAAGCTTATCTATTATTACACAAAATGACTTGACAACGTCTCTATGGTTCCTTTTTGTGGCTTTTCTGTGTTAAATAGATATCTATAAAAAAACATATTATCCATTTCCTCAGGTCATACAGGCATTTAGTACTAGAGACAAGTACGTACCTAATCTAATTTTACAAAAATGATCTCATCTTTATTAACAAATTATAGCAACACAAGTTTAACAATTATGATCACCTATTTAGAGAACCTTGCACAAGGCGCTTTACATCCTTTTTATTACATTTTTATGTACAAATACAAGCTACACACAAAGCAAAGCACTTGGATGTGGCTACATACATAGCCAATTGCTTTCAAACCCAATACTGATATCAAAATGAAATGTACAAACTCAGTATTTACCATCATCAAATCAAGAAGTATTACGAAAGATGTTATGTACAAAATGAGTCTCTCCTCATACATTTTTGTCTTAACGCAAAGGTTCCCAAAGTCAGGGAAGCATAATGTGTGGCTAATTCCATGCTTTACATTTGGGGGACAAACAATGGAAAACTAAAGGAAGGGGCATTCAATGACAAAAGTACACTGTCAAACCTGTCCAGAATTAACTTTCATAAGGTATCATACAAAGAAGTCAACAGTTTCAGATAAGAAAAGTTTCTTGCTTTTCCCCCCCCCAAGGTTTGTGTGAGTTTAAAAACATGATTGACCTAGCACTTAAAAATCCCTTTTAGATTATTTAGTAAATAAGGTTGACGTTGACATATGGAGGTCACATGATCTGGAGCACCTTTAATATCTACCATAGGGGTGATCTCTGTAGCCCCCTCGAGTAAGTCTTGATGCTGGAGCTTTGAGGTTGGGCCGCGATGATATCCAGTCCTCTTCTACTAAAAGTGAAATGATTAAACAGGGGGAAAATGCAGAACTGCTTAAAACAGTTGCAGCAAACTTCATCTAAAGTATCTCAGATGAAAATGGAATTTAACTCAAGTGAATGTAGATGTAACGAAGGAGAGGAGCCTCTTTAAATGGATGAAATGCAATGCTATGATGATTCATCAGGAAATGGATATCCTACGGCCATGTAATTTCATGTGACATTAGCAATTTTTAATGCTTTTTTTTGTTCTAAGCATTACAAAATGATAAACTGAGCACCAGCTGATCATCTTACACATACATTTCAATAATTTGTTTAGAGCTCCATTCCCGCATCCCATCTAGGGCATTGCATGTTCACCTCGTTAAATTATCATAGATTTGAGAAATATACAATGTCACTTTGCCCTAATTATCAGTTACCAAAGGCAAAGCAGATGAGGCATGAACTCCTGGCTGAGCTCACAGTATGACCCTGCTGTCATTTAAATACAGTATGTGTTGGGAGCCGATGCTCCATTAGGTTCTCCGAGTGTGATCGCTGGGCCATTGAGGAAACAATCAGACCACCCTCAGGGCAAAGAACCTTAACCTTCATTGTTACTAACTACCATTTCAAAGAGAAAGGAGGAAAAACCATTATACATCATGACAAAATCCCTTTTATTCCGGTATTCTGTGTAATGATCACTACCGCACAAACAGCCCTCCCTCACTCACATTATATTTAATAGCTTTTCCCTTTAGCTCCTCTTCACTGTGAAAAACTATCTCTGCTCATTGCAATCTTATGGAAGCCTGTTTCCACCTCTGAGTAAAATACAACAGGTAATTGTGAGATAAGTTAAAAATAAGAAATAAAGTCACATTGTGAGATATGTAGTCACAAATACAAGAAATAAATTGACCAATAAATTAACCCTTCTCAAAGAGATTGATTGACAGGCGATCTGACCAGTCATTACGCAGAATCTGCCATTTTGTCCGACAAACAAATCAGACAGGAGAGCAGATTAACTTCAGTGGACTTAAACTTGAAAAATTTTAAGTGTGTACTGACGTCTTTCCATGGTTGAAATAAAATACGTTCTGATGTTCATTCATATTTGTTTCGTGCTTTAAGTAAATATGAAAAGAAGATCAGCTCATGTGCTGCTTGAACTGAGGCACTACAGTGATCTGTCACATAACATTAAGGGGCCACAAAACTGTATTTATTTATTGTCTGAATTTCTTAAAAATGACAAAATTTGAAAGCTGAGACCATGTTTCAAAACAGAAGTAACCTGCTCTGTCTCTAGGTGTGTTGTCAGTTTCCTCTTTGCTCTGCGATGTATTTTTCACTGCGTGAGAACATGATTATGGTGTGGCATGGCTTGTCGGACATAACAACAGTAACTAAGGAGGGTGGGTTTTTGCGAAGGGTCAGTTGTGAGATCAAATAGTCAAATAGTAAAAAATAAAGATTGAGATATAAAAATTACTGAAATATATCAAGTTATATTGCAACAAAAAAAAATCACATTGTGATTTGCAATTGCAAGATATAGTCACACTGAAAAATTCATCAAAATATATCATTTTGATATACTGTATAAAGTCATGAAATTTGTATATATTGAGAGGTACAACAAATAAAATCGCAACTGTGTGAAGTCACATTGTGAGAAACAGTCACAACTGTGAGATATAGTCAAATTGTGACAAAAATCATGAGATATAGTAACAATTACTACAAATAGTCACAATTGTGTGAAGTCACACTGCGAGAAATAGTTACATTTTGAGATATGAAGTCACAATTACAAGAAATAAGGCCACAAATGTAAGGCATAAAGTCAAATTGTGAAAAAAGTCACACTGTTAGAAATTGTATTTCGCAATGTGAGATATAAAGTCAAAATATTGCAAGAAATAAAGTTCCAATTATGAGAAACAAAGTCAATCCACATTCATTTATATTATGTTAAAGTTTATCAGTTATGAACCAAATAGTGTCATTATTCAGCTCTATTTAGTTTAAAGTTGTTTCAATTTAATGATAGTGTGAATGTTGCAAAGTTAGTGTCATTATCCAGCTCAATTCATTTCAAATTTTGTTCTTATCTGAAAGTGTAGTGCAATAACAGTATAGTTAAATCAATAATATTACTGATTATTAACTGTCTTTTAAACCAAACAACTGTGAAAAACAAAGCTGCAACTGTGAGACTCAAAGACATGGTAAGCAAAAATTTGTGACTTCCTTGTGACAAAATCAGTATTGTGAGATACAGTCACAAATACTGTTTTTTTGTTGTTGTTGTTGTTGTTGTTGTTGTTTTTTACTCTGAGGTGGAAATGGGCAAAACCTTTCCTAACACAATGTATTTTGGTCTCAAGTCAAGAAGTGGCAAAACGTCAAATCATTCCTGTTAACTCTTTGACACGCCACTGTACAATTTGCCACAATGCAAAATGAATGAGCAGGCACGTATACAATGGGAAAATGGCATAAGAGGAAAACAACAATCCATGCCAAGAACAGAGGGAAAACTGCATCAAATGTAATCCACAGAGGGCACATATTCAAAAGCCAAAGTAATGGCTGAAAGGCCATTCTGACTCTGTTGGTGGGCCTCATCAACGCCTCCAGCTCTCTACTGGCTCTAGTCCACGATTTCAAGTGCATCTTAAAACCCAGCCCTGAAGCAGACTAGTAAGGTAAGATGGCAGCTGCTGTGCCCTGGGCCTCAGGGATTTAACAACTGGCAAATGCTGCTAGGTGTTTTTCCTTACCTTTAGCTCTGAAACATTTAACAGCAATATGGAAAATGAATGAGGCAAAGAGGTTTCTCACTGGTGTGGGCAATGTGCCATGACTGAGTTTCAGCCTGCCTGCCATGCGAACTACTGCTATGCAAAGAAGATGTTTCTATTTGTGGTGCATCATTCAAAATGGATGACCTAAAATCCTAATAGTTTCCTAGTAAGCTAAAAGAAAAGTTTGAGATGAAAGTCATGTTGTTTTAGAAGAACCGTAGAGCAGATTCTTACCATAATTGTTGTAGGCTTCATCATTATTACCATGTCCATATTCATAATATTCTGAGACACTGCAGGAGGGAAAATAATTCTTATGAGACATTTTGACAGTTTCTTAGAGTCAAAGTTAAGCATTAATTAGCTCATGTTATGACAAAATGTCTTTTAAAAATAAACGTGCACCTTTTCGACTGGTTGCTGTAGTTGTCATCATAGCCCTCATAACTCTGGTCATCATATTCCCCGTCATAACCATCATCATATCCCTGAAATCACAGAAACACAAAAGAATAATCACAGAGGGCGACACTAGAGGACTGAATCTGTCTCAAAGCAGCACTCTAATTGTTTAGGGTTGAAAAATCAATGTTTAATTACACTGCAATAGGATTTCTCTAATAAATATACTCCCAGAGTAGAGGACTGGCACAGCTGTATCGTGTCCAACAGAAAATATTGATCAATGAGCGACAATTGTCTCATTTGCCATGTGTGAAGACAAGTGGATAATGTCTAGGTCGATCCAGCATTACAGACAAAAGAAACAATAAACAGATTAAAACTTCATGATGAGATGTTCAGGAGATCCTACATGACTCATGACTTTTCCTTCCACTATTTTAAGCTTTCATTGATATTGAAAGAAATTATTCTTTTTACAGTGCACATGCTGAATGTGCAGCACATATTTTACTATGCAGCTGTGACATTTTAATGTCTGCCTTTATATTTTGGCCTAATGGAAGTAAAGCAGGAGAATCCAAAATAGAGCACATTTGTATGACTATTAAAATTTGTGTGTGTCTGTGAGATACACCTGAACAATCAGACTTTTTGGTCTGTAAAAGACACACAGCATCATAAAATGAAAATTCATCTTCGTCCTGTGCTAAATACACGGTTTTGTGGTGATGACACTATATTGGATTGATTAAAACAAATAGCTCCTAATGATTCACAAGTGCAAACTCTTAACATCTAGTACGGTGTTTCCATTTTGTTGTTCAGACAGACTAACTGAAAACACTTCCCTTTTTTATTAGGCCTAATCTGTCAGAAAAACCTGGGTAAGCTATTTTGACCCTGTCTATTCCCTTTACATTAAAATTCTGCACAACAGTCAGGTTTTATGAGTA
This sequence comes from Labeobarbus marequensis, assembly GCA_034780575.1. Taxonomy (NCBI): domain Eukaryota; kingdom Metazoa; phylum Chordata; class Actinopteri; order Cypriniformes; family Cyprinidae; genus Labeobarbus; species Labeobarbus marequensis. The sequence goes on along the minus strand of JAUZSZ010000115.1, from coordinate 17,049,309 downwards.
TGAAGAAGGATTAGACTAAATTAAAGTTAAGGATTATGTCAGGGATTAAGTTGTTCAGGAGATCTAACACACAAGTTTCCTTCTATTAGTTTTTCCTCGTGCTAATAGGGTCAGGGTTCTGTCCTCTCCCACTAATTGACCGGTTTGTTAACATGTCCTCTTGATAGAGTGCTATGCATATCTTAAGCAGCAGCGTATAGAAGAAGCAGCATGTTTTACTATTAATGGCGTATTTTAGAACATGCCAATCACTCTAATACCAACAGCACTCTAAGGAAATACATTTTAGCAGAACAGTGAGAGGTAGTGACTGACCTACCCATTTAATAGGGTCATTTCATAAAGAACGGAAGGAGTAACTTTCATTTTAACATTTGCGAAGATGATGTGTCCTTTTTGTCTGCTATGACATTTAATGAACTAACACAATAGTTCAACTAAAAATGAAAACTGTCATTATTTACTCACCCCTTATGTCATTTGTTACCTGTGTGACTAAGATCTTTTCAGTGAATTGTTTGATTCAGAAAGATTAAAATGAGAAGATTTAGGTTTGAAAAGATAAAAGTGAACTACAGACTTTAGTGAGGTTAGATGCTATATTAAATTTCATGTGGATGAAAACTAGGCTGTGAGGGATAGACTAAGAGTGTTTACAATGGCACACACTGTGCAATTTTCACCAGCTCACAACTTTCAAAACTGTTTTACAGAGTTTTTTCTATGTCGGTATGTGGTTAAACAACAGTACAAACCATTGAATGCACTGCACAGCCTCCTTTTCCTGTAAGAAATTAAATATGGCTTTACTCTGACTAAGGTCTATTTGTCAAACATATATGTCAAAAAGTTAGAAGCTAAAAGCAAGACATTCTACAATATAGGAACACATGAAAACATTCAAACATCTATATGAAACAATTTAGTACTTTATGGTATGCAGAGGTCTTGCACATCTATGCAAACACTAGTGGCCAGGATATTACTTAATTTAATAACAAAGTGTTATTTAAGATGTCCTTGTGTCTGACCTTTTTGACTTTAACATGCACTTACAAGCCACTGCGCATAATTCGAGCAAGCTCTAGTTAATGGTGCTTGATCGTTACATTTCAACACTCATTTGAAAGAGCAATTAACTCTGGTCCTATTGAGTAAGCTAACAGGAAATAAATCAAGTGGTAGAGAGCACTGCAAGAGTAATTAATACAGCAGACAGCCAAAGGTCTTCAATACTCAGGTTCATTATCAATTGACAACCACCAACACCTCTTGACAGTGACTGATCTCTGTGTGGGATGGCAACTGAATATGATTCCTCACTGGAGAGCAGCAAAGGGAAATGAATGGTTGAAAACGCTTTTTGTCTGTGATTCCGTCTGCTTACTGAATGAAGCCTCTTTGTCTACCACTTGTTTCTCAACCAATTTTTCAGGGCTAATATTTTCAGTTTGAAGTATGAGCAAACATGGGCTTAAAGCCAGACAGGATGGAGCAGTCTGAAATATACTGACATTCAACAGGCCATATATCTATTTAATAGTCCGTTCTGATTGTTGCAAATGCTGAAAGAACACATAATTCTTTCAAACATAATCAAAATGGGATTTCATTGCACATCAATTTTATATGAAAGGGAAACTGCATTTCATATCATGGTGATTAGTGACTAATGGGTTTAGATGAATTAAATATTATGTTCAGTTAACCACAGTTTATTGGACAGAGGAGAATGAAGGCAGAAAGGCCAGTGTACTGACTCAAAGCTAGAGCTGTGATTTTTTTTTTTTATATTTGCATCAGCAATTCACTAGTCAAAACTAATTGGCCAACATTTATGAAATAACAATATTTAAGTAGCACTATATATTAAATATTAGAATCATGAGTTCATCCTGTGGTCATCCTGGTATGGGAAATTTCTATTATGTTTATATATGTTAAATTTAACTGTATGTAATTGTTGTGATTTGTTGAGGATCTGATTAAATAGATTATTTTTTCTAAAACAGCTGCTCTCCGAGTTTCTCCATACATTTCTATGCAAATATGTCAATTACCATGTGTTGCTCCATATGTAGCGAAATCATCACATATTCAGGACAGATTTACCCAGTCTTTGCTTTAGGCAAACAATATTTCAAATAATTTAATAAAGCAAATTATTGTCTATGGCCAGAAGTTAGGTTTTAATTTTTTATATGATTTTCCCCCACAGAATTAAAAGATCTTACCACTTACAAACTGGAAACACAAATGATTGATATGTCTATTCATATATAATAACAGCTCACTGGATATCATTAAGGCACCTTCCACCAACCCAAGAACAACCACATGAATATTTATAGAGTTAAA
>JAUZSZ010000115.1:16981314-16991730 GCA_034780575.1 Labeobarbus marequensis | reverse complement strand
ACAACAAATGCATTGTTATAAGAGTATTATTAAGCACGTGTAATTGGATACTGAATCCAACATGAAATAATGATATGAGTGATTCTTCATATGCTTTAAAGAGGGGGGGGACATGACGTGTGGCCAAGTATGGTGACCCATACTCAGAATTTGTGCTCTGCATTTAACACATTCAAATGCACACACACAGCAGTGAGTAGTGAACAAACAAATAAGCACACACACACAGTGAACACACACACAGAGCAGTGCGCAGCCATAATGCTGCGGCATCCCTTGCTCAAGGGTCTCACCTCAGTTGTGGTGTTGAGGGTGGAGATAGTCCAGGACATTCACTCCCCCCACCTACAATCCCTGCCGGACCTGAGACTCCATTAGACCACGACTGCCCCTAAAAGGAATAGGCCCCTTTAAAGGAATAGTTAACCCGAATATAATTTTTTTAATCACCCTCTGATCATCCAAGATGTAGATGTGTTTGTTTCATTGGAACAGATTTGGAAAAATTTAGCGTTACATCACTTGCTCACCAGTGGATACTCTGCATGCAGTGAATGGGTGCCGTCAGAATGAGAGTCCAAACAGCTGATAAAATGATGGCAAGAATCCACAAGTAACTTACACAACTCCAGTCCATAAGTTAATGTCCTGTAAAGTGAAACGCTGTATGTTTTGTAAAAAAACAAATCGATCATGATGGTATTTTAGCTTTAAACCATTGCTTCTGGTCAAAATACCAACCTACAAGTCCACAATCCACAATAACACTTCCTCCAGTGACAAAAGTCCATCCCCTGTTGTCCTCTCACATGAAAATCCACCGACATATTTGTTTGGAAATATTTTCGACTGTTTTTGCTTGTTCTGTGCATATTTCTCTCCTGATTCAAACAAGATGATTTTTTCACTGGAGAAAGCAATAATATGGATAAAGGACTTTATAGCTGGAAACAACATTGAAAATATAGCAGTAAAATGACTTTGTTAATTGGAACGGTGCAATAACAGATATTCAGGACAAACATAAGTTTTCCACTGCAGACAGCAGAGTTGGAAGGGAAATTTGCTAACGGCCATGAATACTAATCAGTGGATTTCCCATTTTCCTCAGTTTGCCAAGATGGATTAAGCTGTTGTGACAGACAGTCACAGATAGTGCAAACACTCGCAAACACACACACTAACACTTAGCCAAGCTGCTAAGCACATATGAGGGGGAAGGAAAGATAGCCACAGAGGAGAAGGGGAGAGAAGACAGAGAGAGAGCGCGAGAGAGAGAGGCAGTGAAAGGAGGAAGAGGGACAGGACCAGCTTGCCTAATTAATAACTGAATGGATTACAGTGCTGTTGGCAAACATCTGCACCCCAAGTGTCATATTTACTGTCTGCCTGTGAACTATGAACATAATTACAGAATACTGGTCCTCACAGACAGAGTGTTGCATGGTAATGCTACAAATGAAAAACCATTTGGCACAAGTAATCAAAAAGTAAAACATCAAGAAATCTCATGTGAATGCTATTTCATCCAGAATATTCCATAATATAAAAAGAGGCTTATGAAAACAAGAGCATACAAAAATACAAAGCATGCTACTGCATTTGATATAACCTTTTTATATACAGTATGCAAAACTTTTATAAAGTATATGCACCAAAACAAGCCATGCAAGCTAGCTACAGTATATAAAGCTGGTTTGCATTCAATGTTTAATAGAATTTCATCAAAAAGAAAAAGTAAACTAGAAAAAGTCCACTATTAAAATATTGATAAGTTATACTAACCTCAGTACATTTCTAACCATCACTTTAATTTAAAATTACAAAAATACTTGCAGATGCTTTGGGTTCTTATTTTAGAACATCTTAATTTCCTGAGTGACTTCTGATTCAGGTTTGGCTGACAGGTCCATGTTGTATTTTACGCTTCAACACTCTGGTCGGAATCAGTTTGGCAATAGGATAATCAAATGGATTTGGGGTTTCTATATTGATTTCTGAGGGTGGTGAATGGGGAAGGGATTAAGGAAAAAGAAATAAGGGTTTGTGGAGGATCAACACCTTCTATACATCACTCACCACTCAACATAATGAAATCCTTCTGAAAGGCAAAAGCTATCAGTTGCTATGATATACGCTTCTTTTGTCTCATCTCTACAAGATGAAAAACAGTTTTATTGCTTCATCAAAAGACTGTGATTCATCAAAAGTCTCTCACTTAGCCTAATTTGTGGCTTTTGTGTTCTCAATTTTACAAAATATCTGCCTGTTTGATATATGTTTTTATTTCCATATCGGTGAGAGAAAAAAAATCAGTGGATGAATATTTATTGTGATATTTTGGTATTTGTTCCAAAGTTATCCAACATCACACCATCTATCAGTTCCTTTACCATATTTGTATTCAGACCAGACACTTTAGAAATAAATAAATTGCCGCTATATTGAACTTCTGAAGCATCTGGTCAGGAAAAAAACAACTAGAGCCTCTGTAGTTACACTTAACAGCTTGGTATAATTTCTTCCCTTGCATCATGTATTAAACTAGTAAGAATGGCTTTCTGCAGCACTCTAGTGGCCAAAAATAACACAACAGGATCAGGTAGATTAGGCCAGTGCTTCTTAGTTGGTTTTGCTTCAGGTCCCAGTTTTTACATTAAATGAGCAGCAACTCACTACACATAGGAAACTGATCATTTTGTTTTTTAATTGTAGCTTAAAGTTCAATGGTTTTGTGCTGTGGGCAGCCAATAATTCAAAGCCCAAAACAAATTGTGGCCAGCACAGAATTTGTTGGTTGTCATTTGTATTTGTTTCCTGCTGTCACATTAATACTAAATTGGACGGTGTTTAACTAGAAAAGTGATGAATTTTATAAATATTAACTTTTATAAACATTTGTTTTAAAAGAACATAAAAAACATCTGTCATGAAAACTTTAGAGAAAGTCTTTAATCTTCAAAACATTAAATCTGTTCTTCTGGCACTTTTTTTTTTCTTTCTTAAAAAAACGTTCAGAAGATCCAGTCATTCATTCTGGATTGATGGCACATCAAGCACTGAAGGATAATTAGACTTTTTAAAAAATGCAGGGAAAATACATGATGAATTACAAGGCTGCAACAGCACCATGTGTTAGGAATAATCAATCTTTATTACTTTGTCAAAATAATAAGTAGAGCTAAAGTACATTAACTTTACACCTCAGAGCAAGTTCCCTAACAACTATTAAAAACAAATAACGTTTAGTAGTATGCAACACTTTAATGAAGCACTTTTTTGGGCATGTATCAAAAACTTTGAGTGAATGCAATCAGCTCAGGGACAATAGCTTTGGTATTTTAGCAGAGTCTCCGATTGTGGAAATGCAATAGCCCACAGTGTGAATTATTAACCAGCACTATTGAGAGAGAAATCAGGAGAGGGGAGGAAATGGGGTAATGGGATATTAAGTTTTGCTCAATTTGAGGACTAAGGGTTCACATGGCATCTCAGGCCCTTGTGTCACATCAACCTCCTGTTCCTTCGCTTGAGATTTATGTATTTATTTATTTTTACAAGCTCTCTGTTTCACACAAAGCAATCCATTCTACCCTGACAGGCGGAGAGAGCTATTGAGACGATGCTATAAACAGCATAGGCTGGAACTGACTGTCTTAGTCTGTAGTGCATTCTGTTGTACAAAATTGTGTTGCCAATTAAAATCATAGACTGAGGTCAGGAGACATTAAATAACCTTAATGGGAAATAATGCAGTCGAACACATTTCATAAAATCCTATTTTCATGTTAGATATCATGACAATCTAATGACACAAGACCAATAAGCTAAATATAGTATTTAGTAACAATTTAGTTACAAACAAGTTGAATACATTTTTGGTCACAATTTAGACTGTTCTTGCATCATCTATGAATAATTGACACACAGGAACACAGGAACAAATGAGCAACACAATATCAACATTCTAGTAACTACAAATAAATAATAATAAATGATGTGAAACTAATGAATAACTAATGATGGACACATTAAATTAACATTTAACCATTTATATAATCAAAAAGTAATAGCAGACTTATGGTTTGGGTAAGCAGATGTACAGTCTACGTATAGGAATATTTACTAATGATGATTAATTTTTAAATGCAGTTTTCAGGTCCTAGTTTATTTTTGGCCAGAAATTATGGTTAAAAGTCATAATTATAATAAGAATGGGTTTATTACAAACACACAACCTTTTGCTTCATATATGTTAATAGACAGTCTGGAATTATGTGGATTACTTGTGGATTATTGTGATATTTTTATCAGCTGTTTGGACTCTCATTCTGACAGCACCCATTCACTGCAGATGAAGTGATGTACTGTTATATTTTCCAAATCTGTTCCGATGAAGAAACAAAAAACTACATTTTGGAAGGCTTGAGAGGGTAAGTATTTTCAGCTACTTTCACTTTTGAGTGACCTGTTCTTTTAATTGAACACATTCAAGCACTGTTTATCCATCGATATCAATTCTATTTTTGCAAAACCTTGTTTTCAGGATTTTCAGGCTCAGAGGCACTGTTCCCACTGGTTTGAATATAATTACAGTAGAATATATAAAGTAGGCCTATACTGAGCAGTAGAATGTGCAAGTGATGGGCACACAGCTGTTCGTTACTGTTCATGAAAATATTATGATTCATAAAGGTCAGCATTAAGGCAAAATGTGTTAAGGCAATGTTAAGACAGCGTATCTAAATTAGGCTTATGATGGTGAAGGCCAGAGCAGATAATGGCTGCCACTGCCCCTGGCCATAGAGTCCACGCAGCCAGCAGGGTTAAATTGTAAGTCTGCAGTACTCTGACAAGCCTAAACCCTTTGTCATCAACAATCATTTCCAATGTGAGCTCCCTTGTAAAAGAAAGTTTAATAAGAGCCTCTGGGCAAAAAATGGATATAAAAGACCTTACATTACTAATTGAAATAGCTTTTTTGACCCACAGGGCAGCCTAATATCAGCAGTTATTACCGTTTGCCTATTCTACTGAGGGAGCACTCCATGATCAATTAAGATTAACTCATTTTATTGCTCCTCGGGCTACTTGTAAACAGTGCTGGACGTGTCTTGTCTTTTGAGGACCACTACTGAGAAAAGAAAAATAGTACTCAAACAACTGAGGGTTTGCTGTGTATAACACAATTTGTGTTTTCAAACAGACCTAATCATCTGTCATGGAAAATTTATTCGATCAAAAATACAGTAGAACAGTAATATTGTGAAATATTACCATTTAAAATAACTGTTTTCTATTTTTCATATATTTTCAAATGTAATTTATTAAAGCTTTCAGCATCATTATTCCAGTCTTCAGTGTCAGAAATCATTCAAATATGCTGATTTGCTGCTCAAGAAACATCATCAATGTTGAAAATAGTTGTGCTGCTTATAATTTTTGTGAAAACTTTATACTTTTTTTTCAGAATTTCAGGATTCAAAAGAAGAGCAGCATTTAGTTAAAATAGTCACAGATGTATGTATAATGTTACAAACAAAATCAGAATGGTAGTTTATAAGCTTTAAAACGTAAATTTACAATGTAAATGTAGAAGAAATGATATAGTTTCATTAGTATATTTAAAAATGGAATAAAAAGCATTTAATAATAACAATATTAGATGTTGCAATAATATGTTATGAAAAACTGATAAGCAAATGTGTTTATTATAAATAACTGGTGAGATGAATGCATAATAATAGATAATAACAGTAATAATTTATAATAGAAATCATTATAAAAAGAATGAATCCCAGGCAAACTACATTAGATCCACTATCTTCCACTTGAGGCTTGAGGCATCAGCATCACACTGGTCATAAGTACAGTTTGTGACATACTGGGTGCTACACATGAAATACTGGCCAAGGAAAATGACGAATTAACTATATTGTAAAATCAAAGTGAAATTTACTGCACGAAGAGGTCGAAAAAATGATGAATAGTCATAATCAATGCAGCGACATTACAAGAATCACAGCAGCTTAAACCAATGGAGTCAGTGTACCCCTTCAGTAGTACAGCCAACCATTTTTCTCATTCACTCACGCTGGAGGAATCTAATACATTTAATTGCCACAAATGCACAGCATACAGAATGTTAGCAAAAAAAATATGTGGCATTGATTTTAAGGAACAAATGGTTCTAAGGTGTAAATGAATGTGTAAGTGGAGAGCAATGCATCACACAGTATATGCATTCCCATACATCATAGTGCAAGTCATTGGGAGTGTCTGGCATTAGTTCTACAGTGTGGCAGTAAAGGAAATGAGCTTGCTAGCATTCTCAGGGACAAACAACAGCTAGTATTTCCCTACTCATTAGTCGCAAACCACATCTAAATAAAGAATCCATAGCTTAAGTGTTTGATCTCCCAGTTGTCTTCGTAAATGCATGAGCGATGCTCAGATCAATATGTAAGGCCCACTAGGAGAAATATGATGCGTTAATTCATCATTAACCCAATGAGATTGGGTTAATACATGCCCTTTGGCTCTAAAATTTTCTTTCATTTTTTCCATACGCTAAAGAAATCTGTCAAGCTCACTCTGAAAGATGTGAATTGCTAGATGATTCACTTCCAGACATGAAGCATAAATCAGAATAATCGTTTGGTTTTCCTCATGCCACTGCTTGTAATGAACACATCTGTTTAACTCAGTCACCTACATTTCTTATCATACACACATAAACTTTAACTCTTGAAAAACAGATCACTGAATTATGGTATATTTTTTATTGGTTGAAAGCATAATGGTATATTGAGGTATATTTATTTAAATTCTAAAAACAGTACATGAACCTATACTGTAGATATTTTATCAAATCTATATAATGCATATAAGGTCAAATGGATAATCAGTAGATTCTCTGAAGCAATCTGGACACTTAATGTCTACACATAGGCACAGATTTATCTAGGAATGGTAGGATGATGTCCTACTACCAACGTACATTGTGACATTACTACATTCTCACCTAATGCTGGTGTAATGTATCCCAATCAATATCACACCATGCTCGTTCATTTAGGTGAAAGGAGAACTGGTCCCCTGACTGAGCCTGGTTTCTTCCAAGGTATTATTTTCTCCCTCCATTCTGCCAGCGTCATCTTTGGCTTGCTTAGTTGGGGTCTAATGATGCTTAATATTCAGTAATATCATCAATTTGATGGCACTGACACTATTGGATGTGAACAAAACCTAAACTGAATTGAGCTAAATAATGACTCTATTGCAGAGTTGCTTTATAGCTGAAATGAATTCATTTATTATTAATGAATTTTGCAACATCGACTCTGTTATTGATCTGAAACTAATCAACACTGAACTGACTGAAGCTGAATAATGACACTACTGTCTTCAGTAGAGCTGATTATCACTGAACAGAACTTGTTTCATAATGAATGAACTTTACACAGTTATTAAACTGAACTGAACCACCACTGAACTGACTGGAGCTGAATAATGACACTTTGTGTTGCTACAACTGATTAGCAGAATTTTGGATCAACCTCATTTCTGTCAGGACCATTATCATCAAAGATGACTGACAATTAGCATACAGTTTGGATTGGCGGTATGGTTCTGTTCTGGGCAAGCCTACCATGGATAAGAGCAGGGAGAGCATATCAACAAATGTATAGCAGAACAGAACAACAAATGTATAACAGATATCATTAAGGTTCAATAATTTAATGTAAAAGTTTAGAAATGAGTCTGATTCAAAGGAGAATCAGAAGGCTGAATCCTGACTCAGCAGGAGTTGGGGATGGAGGTGGGTAATTAGCTTTTGAACAACACGAAAGCTGGTGACAATACTGAACAACCTTAGATATGAGTGCTGTGATAGGTATCGCATTCCTATAGGTAGACGTGGATCAGCTGAGAGTCAGCTAACGCGAGCTTAACTAACGTGACCTGCTAGAACTGATGCTGATGCTAGATAATGTTTGTTATTGGAAGGCATTATAAAGTGTTACCAAAGTATGAAATGTCAGAAAGTTACTGACAAAAGACAGCATTAGTAGAAAGCATCTCACCATGTAGATACCTCCAAACAAGGCCATGAATTTGCTCAACAGAGCTGCACACAGACTGGCAACATGAACAAATGGTCCCTAGAGGACGCAAGAGGAGATAGAAATAACAGACGTGATCACAGGGCGAAGGTTTAAAGTATTTTAGCATTAGAACACTTATCTAGGATCAGATACCTCTTTGCCCAGAGGCATGCCACTTCCAAGGGCACAAGTTAAGCCAATCACTTTGGCGACAAAGGTTTTGAAAGTGAGGTATTCTTTCAGCACCACACCCCGGAGAATGGTCTTCATCTCTGGGATCCCAGAGCCTAGAGGAAGAAAAGACGAAGGGGGTTACAAAAGAGATCTGAGAAACATGTAAAGGCCATCTGGCTTAAATTGATTACGTGAGCATGGGTGAGTGTGTGTGCGTATCTCACCCACTGCCTGTGGCGCCAGTATCTGTGTGAAGCCGGCGGAGAAGGTGATGAGAACCACTGGGTAAGTGACCCAGGCCAGGTACTGCAGCAACATGTTACTGTGCAGACCACCATACATCCACTTCTGTGCTGCAGACACCGACACACACCATATAATTACATTTCTGTAGAGGAATAAGATGCGTTCCAATTCGTGTACTTGTGCGCTATTTTATGCCATTTGTAATATAAATAGTGTGAACAGTGTGTTCTTATTGAAAAAGGAAAAAGCACACTTCATATACCCAGATGGTGCACTTAATGAACCAAAAGAATGTTGGACACTTAATGTACTCAACATGCACTCAACTGTCTAAAATGCATACACTAGATGGTAGAGTACATAGAAAAATTGCATTATGTATAGTCATTTGGTACATGTACATTTACTTGTGCATTTGCATTTACATTTTCCCCGCCCAATTTTCTGCCCAGAAGTTTTGGATTTTATACTGACACCTATTTTCGTGGATGCAAAAGCAAAGATTTTTTTTATTTTAAATGAAGACACGCCCATAACTGAATCAAACTTGTTCTCTGTTATTCAGTTGTTTATTTTTTAAATTCATTTTCCTACCCAACTCGACAGCTGTCTTTGAAGTTATACCAAGTATAAGGCTGCGTTCCACACGCACTCGTGAACTTCCCCAAGCACTTCCCCTTGGGGGAATCCCCTCTGCCATTTTGAAGTGCGTTCCACTTCATGAAGTGGACGAGGGAAGTTTATATGAACAGACCCTTGACCCCTCGATTTTGACTGAGGGAGCGAGTCTGCTTCATATGCACACTTCAGGATGCTCCATAGACCACAATGCAACACAATTATGACGTCATCGCAGATCGCGTTTAATTTATCCCCACCCCAAACAACTCTATAATATGTAAATTATTTTTTTTTAGATTTATAACAGCCCAAGCATACCTATATACAAATAGAATGCTGCACCAAACAAATTCGTAAGGGGGAAAATATAAACAATAAACCAACTCCATAGCGGATTTCAAGTGATCAAGGGGTTAGGACATTCCAATTCAGCCCACTGCAAGGGTTCTACAGCTACATTTACTTGTGCACTGTTATTTAGTTGTTAATTGTCTCACTTCATTTTCTTGCCTGATTTGACAACTGCCTTAGAATTTATATTGACACCTACTAGCGTGGATGAAAAAGTGAAGATTTTTTATTTTAATTGAAGAAATGCCCATAACCGAAGCAAAAGTGCACACTAATAGGAGAATCACCGAGATCATTTGCATCTCAGTGGCCCCTTAGTGTTTTTCCCCCTATGATTTAAACATGGCAACAAACATTAGGGGGTGACCTATTGCCCTGTCCTGTAAGGAACACTTTTGGACTCTTGCACATTTTCAATAATGGCAGTCGTTTGCCATTTGTCAATTTATGAGTTTAAAAAGTGCTTATTGTGCACCTTCCTGATGTGGACTCCACAGCAGACTACCATCGAAAGTCCATGTGACATTGCAAGACCAAGATATGGACTGGCCTTGCGTGTGATAGCTTTTTTTAGGCCATTGATATGACTGAGGTCTCTTCATTTCATATGAGTGTACATGATTTTAACTTATCTGTCTTAATATATCTAAAAGTACTACTTGTCATTTTTGTAAATTTCTTCAGTGTTTTTATATGTGGAAAGCCCTTAATGTCACTGATGCTATAATGCTAAAAAAACTGCCCTTGATATGTGCTAAGACAGTTCTGTGCCTTTATGTTAATTGACTGAACTGCCACACCCCAGTCCTTGTAAATAAACTCATTCTTTCGTAAAAAAAAAAAAAGAGGTCAATTCGTTCAGGCATTAATGTACCTTCCATCCCAAAATATACAAGATGACGATATCTCACTGAAA
>JAUZSZ010000115.1:16842602-16853005 GCA_034780575.1 Labeobarbus marequensis | reverse complement strand
GTGGATTATTGTGATGTTTTTATCAGCTGTTTGGACTCTCATTCTGACGGCACCCATTCACTGCAGAGGAAGTGATGTAATGCTTAATTTCTCCAAATCTGTTCTGATGAAAAAACAAACTCATCCATATTTTGGATGGCCTGAGGGTAAATTTTCAGCACATTTTAATTTTTGGGTAAACTATTCCTTTAATTGTAAATTTCCATATACACACATGCACACACATAAATGTGCAGCCATTATACTAGTAGATTATCCGGCTGAGTGCAAAGAGGAAAGTACCAGAGAGTACAGGGCCATGTTAATTTTATTTAACTGAGTTAATGTAGCATCAAAAACATTTAAGCAGCAAGCTTGATGTACAGTCTTTCTTCGCAAAGGATGTGGTTCATATTGTACAAGATGGATCATAGATTAGAACATCATTCATTATATGAGCTGATTTCACAGAGTGAACTGTGCAACTAACTGCTGTTTTCAACAGACAGTTGAACTATACGTAATGAACGGTTGACCCGCAAAGTATAACCAAAACTTATTGCATTTCCTTCTCTAAATATTTCAGTAATAACAGCTTCTCTTTATTGTTATGCTATAGGCCTATCTATTGTACATTCATGTGATAAACAACTAATACCAAAATAAATACCAGGACTATAGTTTACTAAGTATGGTTGTATGCCACGTTTTACTCGAACATAAAATTTGATATTAACTAGATTCTGGAATTAGAGGTCTTGCTGCAGTTTAAATCTGTTTATTGAACTCATTTTTACTCTCAGGTTCATAAATTATAATCTAGTAAAACTCAATGGTTTTGTAATATAATCCTTTCAGTTTCAGTGTGATCAGTTTTAGGTTAGGGTAAAATCAGGAAACCTCTTGCGTGCTTGCTATAGACATAAAGAAAAAAATGCTGTCACAGTAGACAGAAGAGAAAATGCAGAGAGTGCAGGTTTTTTCCCAGAGGAAATAGAATTACGTGTTTTAATCAAGTCTCTGCAAAGAGCAAATATGACTAGCTCAGAGGAAGCTCTACCAAACCGAAATTACACACTCCTGTTCTTGAGATACAGCATCTGATCATTACACTTGAAATATGAGTAAATGTGCTGTGTCTGTGTGTTTGGGACACTCATCTTCAGCCTGAGAGACAAACAAACTTCAGACCCCAAACCTAGCCAAGAGTTAAGAATATAGTTTGACAAACACCAAACTCAGTGTGCATTCCATCTCAGTGCCCTTTAAAACATGAAGATTGTTTATAAATATTTTGAGACACTTTCTTCATGCACAGCTGTTTCTTTGAGTTTTAGGGCTCCTTTTTTATCTGAATCAGTTGTCAGGTCATTTCTATATGCCTACATTATATTTAATATTGTACATTAAACCCAAAATTAATTTGTGTTCTTAAAGTAATCATGCTTAACAATTGACCAAAAAAAGTGATTAGTCTGGTTGCTACAGCGTGGCCAAATTAGCAATGTTAACAGAAACATAACAAACTCCCCAGCAGACAGAACTTGTAATACTTAGAATAATCCGCAAGACAGAATTCCCCACACTTTGCTCTTGCTTATGCATGTAATGGAATACTCCTCTCTGTCGTGCCATGCTATGTGCTAATAAACCTTGTCATTTCCTGTGTGCACAGTACCACTTCCTGCAAGTTGTGACAGCTTTGTATCAACTGTGCTGACACTTTCATATAGCCTACAGTGCGCAACAATGCTCCACCATATTTTACTGTTTTACATAAAAAATGTATTCATATGTTGATGTTTATAGCAACATACTAAATATTCATCTCACTTCAAAAGACAAACATAATTGTTGTTGTGTATATAGCATTTCTTGTCAGTCGTTCATTTATCAACATGGACAGTAAGACGCATTACATGTAGGCCTAATACACATCGAGTAGTAAACACATCACAATTAAATTCATTCATTTAAAAACACATACATCTACATGCAGACACTTTCTGTGTTTGTTAAAAATGCCATTGTTGCGTGTAACCTGTACTGTAGAATTTCACATTCATGTTATTTCATATAATCTAATGGGAGTGACGTCAACCCATTCCCACAGAAGAGTTACGTCTTCGTTCTGGAAATAACCTGATACTGTAAATTTAGGGGTGATTTTGCAGAATTTGACCTCATTAATCGTAGGCTGACTGTTAATATTGCTCAACATCTCAGACAAGTTACAACAACAAAATGTAAATACTGTGGTGCTGGTATGAAAAGATTTTTAATAGAAACTGATAGTATACCTGATATGGGGCAATTGCTTTCAGGATGTTACAGCAGAATGTTTGCAGCATTAGTTGCTCAAGTCTGCACCTGACACAATAGTGATTTATAATGGAGTACAGATTTTACAAATTCACTGAATTTCACTTTTTAAAGACAAACATGGACCTTATAAAATGATGCACTTTAATCACTTCTATTATAAAACTTTCAAATTAATTTTATTGACTAGTAGAACACTAGCCTGTCTTGTCACTCACTTTTAGCTAAGGTCTAGCTTTGAGTTTAATCTGACTTGTTTTGCCATTCATGTTGTGTATTTTCAAAACGACGGTTGGATCGGTTTGTGTATTACTCGGTGTTTTTATGAGTGTTGAGAAACCTTGTCAAACCGAGCTGCTGTAGGCTGTTTTCAGGAAACAATGACGCACACGGGGGCAGGGTCTTTACATAGTACTGAACTGAACTGAACTGAACTGGGAAAAGTTCTTGTCTGACGTTCATCTGAAGACATTTTCTTTCGCATCTTCTGCTTGACAGGGACAACAGAATGAGATTTTACCACAGAATAACTTTGGCACTGGCAATAATATGCCTTTTTGGGGACAGAGGACTGGGTAAGTTTATTATTTTTGCATTTTAAGATCAGATGTTAAAAAGATAATGAATGTAATGGTCTGTTTCAGAAACTGCGTGTCTTTACGTAAAGATCAAAATAAATTATTATTCAATATATTGTAATTAAATAAAATACAATTAAGTAGCCTAACTTTCAACACCGGTAGTTGACTGTCAAATCATCCATGATTATACTTAAAAAAAATCAATATATCCAGTTCTGTTACGTACACAATTAAGCTTGACTAATTTGTCAATTTAAAAAAGGGGCGGGGGTGGGGGGGCTAGTCTGAAAAGGCTAATTTACTTAAATTAATTCACTATATCAATAGTGCCATTAATTAGTAGCTTAATTGTGTTTTTTTTTTAATATATAGTGAAATCATAATGAATTTGGGCTATTTGTTCTTCGATTCTTACTCTTTAGATTCGGTTCTTCGAACCGGTTAACCGGTTCTGTCAGCTAATCTTTTAATAGTCTACTTTTGAGAAGGAAGTATGTGTAATTGTATCTTATTGCACATAAGCCTGTTGCCGATTAAAACATTTTATTTCAACAGAAGAGATATGTGGTTTGATTCATTAAAAAGAATCGGCTCATTAGAATCATTCGTTCGGCGTTCGGACTACCCTGCAACGTGAAGCATGGTTTTGATTCACTAAAAAGAACCGATTCCTTAGAGTCGTTAGTTTGGGAATCAGACTACACTGATCACTTCGCGCAGTAAATTCAGTAGCGGTGAAACGCTGGATAGTAGTGCAGGAAATGGTTTTAAATGTAATGATGAAATGATAAAAATGTCATATACCATAATATTCGTCGGCCGATTTTATATAATACACAGTAAAAATACACAAATAAACAATAAATAACACATAAGATAAAAGCTACATAATAAATTAAAAACTTAAACCCATGAAATCTGTTTAATAAAGACAATTTGTGCTTTCAAATTAAAATATACATCATAAAAACACAAGATATTTTAGTAATCTGGCCGGTTTATTATTAAAAAATCATTCCTGAGGAGTTTGAGGATGGTGTTACTGTTAATGTCTGACAAGTCTCTCATCTGTCATTCTGTATTATCCCTGAACACAGGAGCCTCATCCAAAGGCAGGTATATGAGGTTGAAATGCAAGCCAAATGATAAGAATGCAAACTGTGTTACACAAATAGGCCCCTCGGTGCCCCTATCAGGACAAATTTCTCGACTTCCGCCTTCTGCTGCAAAACACATGTAAGTTGCCTGTTTATTCATATCAGTTTGTATTGAGAATTAGTATTATGGTATGTTGTGTTCATTTTAAAAACAGAATCTGTTCAGTTTTTTCTTTGACGTGTGTATTTATATCTAGGTCAAAACTAACAGGATGCATGCATGTCGCTACTACAAATGAATAGTATAATTTGATTAGATTTAGATTCAGTTTTAATAACACAACAAAAATCATATCACCACTATCCCTGCTGTGATATTAGAAATATATATATATATATATATATATAAAATATGTAAAAATTCCACAACTAATAATCATGATTAAGGATGGGACCTCAGGAGTTGTGTTACAGCTGAATCATCCATCGATATTGTTGTAATAATTTCAATATCTGCAAGAGGATGCTGGAGTTTTTACATACTTTTAAAGAAACCCTTCAGAGATGCCATCAGTGTTAAAGTAACAACCAGCAAGTAAATAAAGGGGTCTGTAAAACAGAAAGTGTCGTGAGAGACCTTTTTCTACCTACAGGAAGAACCGACTGCTTCCGTATTAAGTGTCATACAGAAAAAGGAGGTTAGAAATGAATCTCTTTGAACAAAATATGCTGAAGTTGTTGAATGTCAGGGGCATTTCCCATAAGTCACTCTTATGTTGTGACATATTTATTGTGAAGCCTTACCACATGATTCAAATCTCTGTTATCGTTTTCCTGGCAGTGCAGATTATTTCTGCTCAAAATAGTTTAGACTATGTCTTTTCTTGGAAATTTAAATATCCCTAAGGCTAAATTTAAATATCCCTTGTTTTCTGCAAGGTTTTATAATGTCAAATGTAAATTTTAGTGCTCATTCCTACATTTACAATTGTTATATAACTAGATAGCGCACTTGTTAGCACTCAAATGTTTTATAATTTCTGCCAATCAAACAATATGTGATTATGGTCTTATTGATATCAATGTAACATCAATGTTTTTTAATTACTTCAAATTTATCTTCAGATTGTGCTTTTTTCTACTCATGCTGAATCACTTCCTTCCACACATCGATCACATTGACGTCACAGCTGTATCTCCTCAAAATATTCATGATCTTCATAGCCAGAAAACATAATATCTCACAGATCAATAAGATAACTAGAATGCTGAAAACAATATAGAATATTTCTCAATGAATTAAAGGGATCGTTCTCCTAAAAATGAAGATTTGTCATCATTTACTCAACATTTACTCATGTTGTTCAAAACCTGCATGATTTTTTAATTGTATTGACTGATTGATTTTGAACACAAAAGAAGATACTTTGAAGAATGTTGGTAACCAGTTTTTGGTTGGTAAACATTGGTAACAACAATGTTGGTAAACAGTTTCTTGTCCTCATTGACTTCCATAGTAATTTTCTTTTTTTTTCTGTACTGTGGAAGTCAATGGCTACCAGCAACTTTGGTTTGGTTTCTTCAAAATATCTTTTATTGTTCAACAGATGAAAGAAAGTCATACAGTTTGGGAACAACCTGAGGGTGAAATGACAGAAATTAATTTTTTTGTGTGAACTGTCCCTTTAATGCTCCTGATATTCATTCACTGTTGTGGTTAACTGTTACATTTCCCAAAATCTTCCCTATACTAAAGCAGGTACTCTAAAACATCGTGCTTGTCACAGGGAATATGTGTTTTTATTTAGATATTTCATTTTCTTTTTTAAGTCTAGAGTGATGAGGTCAGTGAGATGGTTAAGAAATGGGCTCCTTATGTTCTCAACAAAATTACAGGAAGGGCTGAGAGGATGTTGGAGCGCTCTTGAATGACTTTGTGCTTTTGTTTCCAGCAGACTCCTAGTTAGCACAGTGGAAGCCACTCCTGAGATGGCGGAGCAGTCAGGAGAGGGTTCAGGTAACTCAGATACCTTCGCTCCTTTTATCAGCATGGATAAGAATTTGATGAGAGACAGAAGAAGTCCAGAGCAAGAAGGCAACCAGATTGAAGAGGAGGGGTCGACTGAGATCAGTGGAGACATTGATAACTCTGAACATGTTGCACATCAGAAAATAGATTGGCTTTCTAAAGAGGATAACATTATTGCATAAAGGCCTACATTAGATCTCATGTGCCTTTTCTTTTTCTTTTTTTGTGTACAATGTGAACCATACGGGATGCTGCTTTTTTGGTTACAGATATAATTAATTATATTCTTAAACTGTGACATGCTCTGCAAAAGTGTATTGTATTCCAGTTTGCATTGTAATGCAATATTTTGGTTTGCTCTTCAACTTTGAAACCTTTATAGTATTATTATTATTATTTTATTTACTCTTAATGTCCACAGTGTGACCTATGATCTGTATTAAAACAATAATTTAAATCCATTTGGAATGGAAATATTACTAAATTCAACAGGGGCAACTTAAATAAAGTGTTTGGATAGCAAGAAGTACATTTTGTAAAAAAAAAAATAAAAAAAAAGTTTTGCCATATTGTATTTGTAATATATTCTGAACTTTCAAAAAACAACAACTTTAAACTATAAAGCATCTGTCTCTTATTTTAAGCACTTTACACCAGAAAAAGGAGGAATGAACTGTATTGAGGAAATGTTCTAAATATGAGATGAGGTCAGCTGTTCAGGCTTCCTGTTTTACCAGAAGTGTATTATCACACTTTGGCTGATTCAGTCTTGTACGTTTCCAGACTTGCAACTCATGACCCGTTTCTTAGCGTCTAGAGTACAGACATAAAGGTTAGAATCATTCTGTATGTAGAGCCACATTATAAAATTGTTTTCAAAAGGTGCAAATGTGCGAATTCAAAAGTATGCCATGTGGTTAAGATGACACACTGCCATCAGAAAGCATTTACACCCACATTTAGTTTCTGTTACACCTCCAAAGTTACACCAACACAATAGAATATTCTTATCGCTTTAGATTCAACACTTGTAACTTTTTAGAAGCAAAAGGAAATCTTCATATGGATTCAAAGCTGGACTTTCACATGGCTAGCAAATGCCAAATGTGACCTTATCAGAAGTGGCAGCCACTCTCTCAAGAGCCAAACAGATCAGTATCTCCAGTTTCCTCTATTCCAGCCAAAGAGATCTGCAGCTCCATTAGTGTTATGTGGCTGGCCTTTTGTTCAACTCTGATCATCACTTCATTTGAATAGCTGGCCTGATATCAGCAGAAGTTTGTGATGTGCAGTGTTTCATCTGTTGTGTAACAAGTGATTTCACAACTTCAAGGGACGTCCAAGGAAGTTTTTTTTGTTTCTAATATTATTCCGAAGTGCTTGAATTTAATTAAATATTTATTCATTTTTGTTTATTTATTTTTAACACAACATATAGCCTACAAAAGAAAGAAAATCATGCTTTTAAATATTACTTTGCAATATAGTCTGAAAACATGTATGTTTCTCAGAGCAGGATTAAAGATTTGTTTGTGACCAGTAGGTCATATTGTCACAATATATATAGGGTAAATTTACAATGCAACATGCCATTCAACAGTCTACTAAAGGCATTTAAGTAAAATGTAAAAAGTAAAAAGAACACAAAACAATTAATGAAATAAATAAAATTGAAGTAACTGAAATTAAGGCACAAATGCCAATGGTGGCATACAAAATTGTTCTGACCAACAGAAATTGTACTTAAAAAATTTAATTTAATTCATTTATTGAAACAATAACACCAGTCAAATAGAGTACAAAATAATGCTAAAAAATGTTAAATTTTTTTTTCTTTTCTGTGTTTGTTACCATCCTGTTACCAACATTTGGGGCATGGGAAAAGACAAATTCTAGCATTTTAATATTATAAAATGATTATATGAAAATGTGAAGAATTATGTGAAAAATAATAATAATTGTTTACTTTACACAAAATATGCTTATACAATGTTAATTTTTATTTTATTATTTTTTTTTTCAATTAAGTAGTATGGTTAATGTAAAAAAAAAAAAACCGAAAAAGAAAAACCTTTTATTTTGAAGTTGAGAGGTACGGTTGATGTTTCAGCGCTCACTCGCTGAGTTCCCGTCGTTCCCAATCCGTTCAGCTCAGAGGAACAGGGGTCCAGCGGAAGCTGTGCTGAGGAGGACTGTTTTCAAGCTAAAGCTACAGAGCTGAAATGGTGAGCGTTAATTCAGACAGCAATTAATGGTTGAAATTCTTGCACTTAATACACCGCTTGGCTTATTCCCTCTGGAATAAAATCCCACGATCCTGGCAAACATGTTTGCAGTGTATCCAGTCTGAAGTAACGTTAGGCCATGGAAGTCGTGAAGGATTGGGTGGGGAGGCTGCTCATTATCAGTCAGCGATAAACACTGATAAAACACAGTAAACGGACTCTAGTGGCTTTACAAATGAGCTCTAAGGAAGCATTTGTACGTTCTGAGCTTGTTAAAAAACGTACATCCTCGCAAGTACTCCAGGACCTTTTAAAACAGCTGTAAAGCTGAAGGTTGAATACAAACTAGATACCGAGTTCTTGCTGTTTTTCACTAAAATGAAGCTATTTCTGCAAGTTAACCGTTTTGCACAGACTGGTAAATGTTTCTACAGCGCTTCCTCTCTCCGTATGGATATTGAGCAATGTAATGCACTATACTTAAACGTTTTCGCACTGCGTCAGTATTTCCTTGTATTGGCAGTGTTGTTTATTTAGCTGTTCTATAGATGTGATTATATTTGAGACAGATTGAACAGTTAAGATAATACCAACATATGTTAATTACTGTGTAAAACAGATTGACTTGGAATGTCGCTGTAGGTTTGATGCTTGTCTGATGTCTTCACCCAGTTCTGATGTAGGACCACAAATTTGTCACCCCTAATAGTAGTTATGTCAAAGTGTTCAGAATTTTGAACTCTTAATTTTTAATTTTGAGCTAGACTGTTTTTATACTACTGCTGTACTTCACACAAATGATGTACAAATGCCTGACACTCATACAAAATGTTTGCAAACTGTTACCAAAAATTGGGATATATCAAAAGACTGATTTGGGAAAATCTAGATTTTCAATATTCTCACAGAATCTAAACTAGGTATGTAAAGTGGGACAAAGACGAAAAGGGGTTTTCAAGCATCAAAGCTTTAGTTTTTTCTGCTTTTCAGCTTTAATAATTTTTTTAACATATATTTTTACCATGATTTACAGAAGACTCCCACTAAAATGTCATTCAGTGTAACAATAGTTCATTGACCAAAACATTTTTGTCAGGCATATTTAGAATAAGAAACATAAGTGACGTAATTTAAGGATCACAGTGCAGCCCCCAAAACATCTTCAAACTATTTTTTTTTTAATTTAAAATATAGTAAATAAAGTCAATTTAGCACGCTCACTTTTTCTTTTACATATTTTAATAAGCACGGGTCAAAATGAGCAAATATGTTGCTTTATTTTTACATAAAATGTTACACTGAATGACACTTATTATTTTACACGTATTTTGTCATTTTATTTTCACAAAAGTTATCTGAAATGTTAAAATAGACACTCTACTTGCATTTATTATGCTTTATAGGTTTGTAAAATCACTTTTGTAAATTCAATTCGATGTGGACCCGAAAATGGGACGTCTCATCTTTGATCCAAAGTATGTGAAATGAAATGCAAGTCGACATGAAATGAAAATTCACCTCCTCTGTTTTCTAAATACATGTTATAGATCTTTTTGTAAATTATTCATACATATATATTTTTAAATCAGTTTTTTGTCATTTATTAATCAAACTGTCACAATTCGATCTTCTGGGTAAATGTCAGACTTCTCTTTGGTGACATATGCCAGACTTATCCAATCAGTTAGTTTGATTAAACTCCACCCCATTTCTTACAATCAGATGCAAGTTCGCATTCAAATCTGCCTTGAGCCAATCAACAACTGATGAATAGAACCAAGTCCAGCCCTAATTTTTTTTCTTTTTTGACAATCTCTTTAACTTAATTGTACATCACAATATGGAGGAAAAGATTTGTCGCTACTTCTTTTTTTTTATAACGACTTAATATATAAAAGAAACACGCAGAATAAAATGTAAATGTAGCCTAAATTAAGCCATCACTCAGCAGGGATTAAAGACATAAATATTAAATGATTTGTTTAATCATTTAAACATGGTGAACAAGGTGAATTGAAAAAAGTAGAATGACATTGCCATTCTTTCAGAGTTTCCTTGGAGGTCTGTTTGGTCCAGTGTGTGAAATCGATGTTATTCTGAACGATGCTGAAAGCAGAAAAACAGCCGAGCTGAAGACTGAGGATGGGAAATTGGAGAAGCATTATCTGTT
>JAUZSZ010000115.1:16819732-16830820 GCA_034780575.1 Labeobarbus marequensis | reverse complement strand
TTCTTGGCGGATATGATTCAGCATATCCCTCTGAATCTGCGTTCCCGCTATGTGTTCTGCACGGCTCCCATTAACAAAAAACAGGCCTTCGTTTGCACATCCTTTCTCAAGGTGAGCATTATAATCTGAGGGAACTACTTGTGAGCTCGAAAGCTGAATAATTCACAGCAAAAATGGATTACAGAGGATTAATAGACAGTTTTGCCATTTGACCTTTAGTCATTAGATTTGGTTTAGCTAAGAAATTGTTTATAATGCAGTGGAAATAGCATGTGTGAAAATTGTCTTGTAATGGAATATTTGGTTAAAGTGTATCAAAATGAAGATTGTAACACTTTACAATAAGTTTCTATAAGGTAAACATAAGTTAAAGCAGTACCTAATATGAAATAACAATGAACAATATTTGTATAGCAATACATTTTTGCAACATTTTCAAGTATAAATTTGTGTTAGATAATGTAATAGAAATTAACAAAAGTGTATATAGTATAGAAACATAATTATTACAATCATAGTAATATAGTAACATTGTTATTTTAGTATTATATACTATATTTTTTCAGTTTCATTTTAATTTTAGTTTAAGTACTTTTATTTCAGTTTTAGTCATTTTCGTACTTAAATTTATTTTTAGTTCGTTGTCAACGCAATGTTTCTAATTTATGTAATATCTAATCTAATATTTGATTTATTTATTTTATTTAGCTTTATTTCAGTTACCGTAAAATATTTTTTGTAGTTTTAGTTGACAGTGTCAAAGTAAAGTAGTAATTGTATAATAGTATATGTATAAATTAACATTGGTCTAGTTAATAAATGCTGTAAAAAATCTGTCCTCTGTAGTTTGCCAGACAGTTCAGCAGAGATGAGCCTCTGACATTCAACTGGGTGTGTCGACATGTGAATTGGCCCCTGGCCCCTCCCAAAAACATCAAGGACCTTGTTCATCTGGAGGCTGTCCATGATGTGCTAGATCTTTACCTTTGGCTCAGGTA
The DNA here is from genome assembly GCA_034780575.1 of Labeobarbus marequensis. NCBI lineage: Eukaryota > Metazoa > Chordata > Actinopteri > Cypriniformes > Cyprinidae > Labeobarbus > Labeobarbus marequensis. The sequence goes on along the minus strand of JAUZSZ010000115.1, from coordinate 16,829,822 downwards.
TATTTTTTTTACCTTAAAACTGAACCAAACCATCTGTAACCATTTATTTACATTGTAGCATTAAATCAGAGAGCAATAATTAACAAAGAATCCCATTTCCCATGATTAACCTCTTGGACCGCTTCCCTCCTGCAGCTATCGCTTCATGGACATGTTCCCTGATGCTAATCTCGTCCGTGATATTCAAAAGGAACTGGACGGAACCATCCAGGTTGGCGTGCGTAACATCACAAGGCTGATCCGTGCCACAGAGGATCAATCTGCCTCTCCAGAAACCGCTACCTCTGTAAGACTTCCTGTTTTAGACATACCTTCACTGAGGAGGGGACGAGGGTCAAAGAATCAACGAAAAGAGCCCAGGGCGACAGACTCTTCACTGAGCTCAAGGTTGGTGCGGGACGGACTACTGACAAAAGAACTGTTACAGCAGCTGCAGAGAGAATGGGTCCGAGAGCAGAGCCAAGATGGAGACGAATCCAATTCAGCAAATAAAGGGAAAAGAAACAAAAAGTGAACACTAACCTGAGTAACATGGACTTGAATGTACTTTTAAAGGATCAACAGAACAGTATGACTGTACTGCTGATGTTTTGAACTTGTATCTCCATTTCCGGAGCACTACCTTGCTATAAAACATCAGTTTTCATAGAAATTTAAAACTTAGTGTCAGAAAGAGCCCTGTAACTGCCCCTTTTAGATGTGACAATAAAATTATATTGATATTTTTAAAGGATCTCCATTGCTTAACCATAGAAAAATGCAGGTTCTTCCACAAAATAATAACCAGAATCAAAAACACTGAAAAAGAGATCATTTCTGACACCCTCAGGTTCCCATGACCAAAAACAAACAAAAAAACCGCAAAGGCTGCAGCATATGACCTACAGTCCACTGTCAGTCCACTGAACCTGTCGTTGAAAACCAATAATTGGTGTTTACCCTCTTCTATTTTTAGCATGGTTATGCAGTCTGATGTTATTTTAGGAACTCTCCTCAACCAATGAAATACTACAGCTGATATGTGGATTGATTTCGTCATTGTTCACCTTACTGCAACAGCCTTGTACATTTGAGGATACTGTCTGGCTCAGTTTAAAAAAAATCAATGCAAATCAGACCTTGTCATATGTTACAGGATAAATTTAATGGTACTGTCTACTAGAGCAGCACGATTAATCGATAAAAGATCGCAATCTTGATTCAAACACCCACACGATCTTGTTTCTAAATGACAACGATTCGTCTGTGTCTGTTAAACCTTTGACAGTCACATCGAAACATTCAAATCTGTTGGCGCTGCCGCTGAGTTATCATGCAAACAGTATCATTTCTGTCTTACATTTATTAATTTCACAGAAATACTGGGATAAAAGTTTATAGTTCGGATTTAAACGATCAAAATGGAGCAAATCATATTTATTTTTGTTTTAAATTGGCACTTCAAATAACGTTTGTTGTTTACAATGTTGATTGCATTGTTTCATCAATAGGTACAAACTGACTGTTAAAAAAATTATTTGTCATTGAATCATTTATTCAAGAGTTTAGTTCAAAAACGCTGATCCATTCAGTAATGGAACAAGTGACGTATTTATGAGTGAGTCACTGGAACCATTCATCTCTATTTGAATCAAAAAATCGTGATTCTCAATTTATCCAGAATCATGCACCACTGCTGTCTACAAATAGAAAAAAAAAAATTAATATTGGGAAATTTTTGTGCGCAGTTTGTGATTTTTTTTATATATATGTGTATATATATATACTATTATTATTACTGTTATATAAATATGTTTTGTACCCTATTTGTAAAAAATTACATGGACCGTTTTATCTACAAATTGATTATTTTACACCATTGTAAATATCAACTAAAATGGAACCGCTAATAGCATGTAGTATCATGCTGAGTCATTTTTTCAGGGTAAATAATTCAGAAAAGAAGTGAAGTGTTAAAAATGTTTGGTAGATCAACCTGCACTGTGTTTGCTAAAGGCCCTGGTTAATCTCTGCCTGTTACTATGGTAACCACATTAGCAGAAAGCCTGAGCAACATCTTAATCCTTGAACATTTTCCTTGGTTTTAGCCCATGAAACTCTTTGTGAACTTGTTGTTATAACTTCAGCACATTTGTTACATTTAATACCTTACAGTTACAAACCCAGAGGAGCTAAGGCTGATAACGTCTGGGCAGAAATACCCTCTCATTGATCTTGTCAGCTCTGTCCTGGTGGATGTAGATAAGCCTGTTTTGTATTTAGCATATTTGTCTCACTTTCTCACTAAGGATATTTACATACTGAACAGAAAGGACACTTTTTGATCCATTGTTTCACTCATGATTGTTTTAAGGTGCTCCTGCTGTCTGGAGTGGATCCAAACACATTGCTAGGTGAGGCTGGAGAGCAGAGGGGCCGGACGAGGCTTAGCCATTAATTATTTAGCCGTGAAAGGGGAGGGAAAAGCAAGTGCTGAACTCTCGCATAGGGAAATACAAGCTTTCTCTCACTCATACTAGAATCACTCCTGAGGACAGACTTAGGGACACATTTAAACCTAATGATTCATTTTGTCTTTCAATAAGTAAGTCACCTGCGTCAGGAAGTCAAGATGTTTGCGGTCCATTTGCTGTCCTTCTACTTCTCAAAGCTTCAGGAGGATCAGATTAAGAAGGTAACTGTTCATAAAATCTCTTCACTTGTTAAAAAATGTTTTTTAGCCATATTGTCTATCAGAAGTTTCTACAAAATAATGCCCTTTGTGCACTGGTAAGGTATTTGTTTTTATTCACTTCTTGTTTTGGTGTCTGTGTTCTTTGTGGCTTTGTGATTTTTCTGTGCTGACTAAGAGTTTAACTCAGTTATCAGTGAATTGTCAGATGTAGTCTTGTTCATGATGAATGTGAGGCCTGTGGAATCATTAACTCTTCTCATACATGCTTTCTGTGAGCAGATAACAGACTGCATGAGGAGAGAGAGAGGACCTTGACCTAGTCATCTGCATTTGTTGAACTGATTTTAATTTCCATAAACGTTCTCACCTTTTGTGAGCCAAAATTTAAACAATGTCTATTCTATTGTATATTTAGCTTTTTTTATTACTATTTAACCTCTCCCTTTCAGTAGTACTATGAAGTTATCTGTTATACTTTACCAGTTAAAGACACACCTACTCGCACCTCATTGTTACTGTTTTCCACATTTTATAATAATAGTAAATTCATCAAAGTGCTGCAGTAACACAAAAGGAAGGATGGGAATTATATAGGGAGCAAAGGTAAATCCAGGGATCCTTTTTAAACAGTTTTGAAGGAGTTCCTACGAATGCTGGATACATTTCACTGCTTTTTCTTGATAAGTTGATGCATGTAAATATAAGTAAAAGCTTGTTTAAAAAAAAAAAAATCTCTATAGACAGCTTAAATTTGTCTGCAAAACTAATTTTGAGTGTTCAAGTGTAAGCCTTTGGATGAAATATATGTCCATGTGTTCACTGATAGTTGAGACTGTCATTTTACAACAGTTTCATTTTTATCTCTAGAAACACACCTACATTATCTTTCAATATGTCATATCATTGCATGTGTCACTGATAGTATTAGTATTACTTTTTGCTTGGTCATTTTCACATGGTCATTTTTTCATTGACATACATTTTAATATTGTTATTTCTCAATATTTTGTCTATTTATCATTTTTTTACCCTGTTATTCAGCCACTTATTCACCTAGTATTTGGTTTCAATCAATGTATGGAATAAGAAAGTGTGAAGGAAACAAATCCAGGCATCAGAAGAGATGACAAAACTTGTATAATTGTGTTTCTCAACAGGTAGACCGATTTCTGTACGCAATGCGTCTGTCAGATGATCAGCTGGTGGATATATCAGCTCGGTTTCGTCAGGAGATGGAGAAAGGACTGTCAAATGAGAGCAATGCTACAGCTGCGGTGAAGATGCTGCCGACCCATGTTTATTCAACACCTGATGGCTCAGGTACACTGAAATACACAAACTATTTTCACATGCACACGAAAAAACAGAACCACTGCAACTGAGAAATATCAAATGATTAAATTCTGTTTATGTAGCGTCACATTTCTTCCCTTTCATATATTTCTCCTGCAGAGAAGGGTGAGTTTCTGGCACTGGATCTGGGGGGTTCAAAATTTAAGGTGCTACAGGTGAAGGTTTCAGAAGATGGGAAGGGGAAAGTCCAGATGGAGAGTGAAACCTTTCCCATTCCTGAAGAGATCCTTAATGGCAGAGGAACTGAGGTGATCATCGCTTCACAAATATGAGTTGTAACAATAAGAAATCCATTGCAGATTACAAGCTGTTTCCAGTAGATTATGATTAGGACATTAATAAGAAAAGACTGAAGAAATTTTGGAATTAGTTCTCATAATTACACCAATGCAAAATAGCAATTAAGTATTAATTCATGCATTTCTCATGTGCAATAAACATTGTCAGCTGACTTTGATTATTCTAAATGAAAATGTATTCATTCTCTTGCAGCTTTTTGAGCATGTGGCAGAATCTCTGAAGTCTTTTCTACAGAAACACCACATTAATCACACAAGAAAACCTCTCGGCTTCACCTTTTCTTTCCCATGTGCGCAGTCCAAAATAGATGAGGTACAGTTGAACTCCAACAGGTTTATATAAAATTTCATGTTAATTCAGCCTGTTTTAATTCAATCAGTGTGCTCAAGTCATTAAGATGTTGATTAAAGGTGATTTTCTTATCAGTACACCAGTGAAACAGAAGAAGAGACATTCATATCAGCTGATCTCCTCACTGACACATTTTGTTTGTGTTGACACAGGGTGTCTTGCTGTCATGGTCAAAGAATTTCAAGGCTAGAGGTGTTCAAGGGAACAACGTGGTGCAGTTATTACGAAAAGCCATTCAAAAAGCTGGGGTATGAATACCATTTTCTTCTCTCATCATTTACACTGAATAAAATGAGAAAACTACTCTAGGTAGAAGTCATAACAGTAGCCATGTGGAATTGGTGATTCATGTTCATGTTTTCTGTTGTGTGTGTGTGAAGGATGTTGACGTGGATGTCCTGGCTATGGTCAATGACACAGTGGGGGCTATGATGACCTGTGGATATGATGACCAGAACTGTGAGGTTGGTGTTATTGTAGGTAAGGCCTCACTGGACACTTTTCTCACAATAGATCTAAAAAGAAATATAATGTACTGCTTCAAATGGTAGAAGGCCTATAAAACTTTTCCTTACATGCAAAGATAAGGAAAAATAAATGTTTAATTTTCGTCTTGCATTTCTTCAGGTACCGGCACTAATGCTTGCTACATGGAGGAAATGCGACACATTGATCTGGTGGAAGGAGATGAAGGCAGGATGTGTATTAATACTGAATGGGGGGCTTTTGGAGATGATGGTGTGCTTGATGATTTCATCACAAGCTTTGACCGTGAAATTGATGCCGCCTCAATTAATCCAGGAAAACAGCTGTAAGTGTTTATTAATGGGCAAGTCATCAGACTGCTTTAACACAGAGGTACCCAAACCAGGGCCTGTGGGCCAAAGTTGGCTTATAATGACCTCTTATTTGGCCCATCATTCTATATTACAAAAGTAAAATTTATAAATATTTTAATAATAAATGCCATTTAAACATTAATTTATGATTAATCTTTTTGCTTTTTCACTCTTTTCTTTGCATTGAAGTGTACAGAATATAAATTAATTTGATTTTAAAAATTCATTTAAATATCATTTAGTTGGATATAATGCAACATTTACTTTAGTCCCAAGTTATAAATCATTTGACCTTCATTCAAGTTTTATTTTTTGCCCTTTATAGGAAAAAGTTAGGTCACCTCTCTGATTTAAAGATAATTCTCAAAATTTGTGCATTGAACTCTATTTATTATTTTTAAGTTTTATAGTCGTATGTTTTATAGTCTGTGTATTACCTTTGTAACTCTGGTTGTATCATTCCCAGTTTTGAAAAGATGGTGAGTGGGATGTACATGGGAGAGCTTGTGAGACTCATTTTGCTGAAGATGGCCAAAAAGGATCTACTCTTTAATGGCCAAGTCTCTGATGCTCTCCGAACCAAGGGAACTTTCCAGACCAAACATATCTGCTCGATTGAACAGTAAGATTCCATACTCACCAATATAAACTAAATAAATTGATATTAAATGGGTTAAAATAAGTAATATATTTTTCTATCTATGAGGAATTCTATGCCAAACCTATTATGACTGATTTTAGGTTCTAAATCTTCAAGTTTTATTGATTATTTGAGAATTTTCCCAGCTGAATAGATTAGATTAGATCAGCTAGAATTTCCATCTTGGCTCAGTCTGGTTGTTGGTGGTTAGTGCTGGTCTAGACGGGGTTTAAATGTACATATTCTAACTGAGGATGTTTCCAGGTATAAAGGAGGTTTGGAAAACACCAAGGAGATCCTTGAAAACCTGGGTCTAAATCCCAGTGAAGATGACTGCGTTGCTGTCCAGCATGTTTGTACCATCGTCTCCTTCAGGTCAGCTAATCTGGTTGCTGCTGCTTTGGCTGCCATTCTGACACGGATCCGAGAAAACAAGAAGCTGAAGACCCTTCGAACCACAGTAGGAGTGGATGGGACAGTCTACAGAACACATCCACAGTACGTCAGCTCACCTTTAAAAAATGTAAAACCCAAGGAGGTTTAGTATGAAATCGGCTTGAAGTTGTTTTAAAACCCACGACTTGTATCTGAATTTTAAAGGTACCCCAAGAGGCTCCACAAGGTGGTCCGTCATCTGGTACCAGACTGTCATGTCCGTTTTGTGCTGTCTGAAAGTGGCAGTGCAAAAGGTGCCGCCATGGTGACTGCAGTAGCTCAGCGGCTAGCGTCTCAAAGAAAGGAGATTGATGATACTCTCGCAACCTTCGCCTTGAGCCCCACACAGCTTCAGGAAGTGAAGGCGAAGATGCGTGTGGAGCTGGAGCGAGGCTTGAAGAAAGACTCCCATTCAACTGCCTCAGTCAAAATGCTGCCCACTTATGTTTACAGGACTCCAGATGGGACAGGTAAAGGAAACTACCTACTTATAGCAATCAGGGTGAAAGGTCATTTCTTTTATCATTTATTTTTAGCAATATAATATAATATACATTCTCCAAAACACTTGTCCTATTTAGGGTTGAGGATATGCAGACTATATATTTGAATAAATTTTATTATTTTGATTTCATTTGTGTATTTAGTGGGAAACAGGACAGATGTGATGTCTTGAATGTCATTGAATGTTCACAGAAAGAGGAAAGTACCTTGCCTTGGATCTTGGCGGAACCAATTTCCGTGTGTTGGTGGTTAAGATTCGTACCGGTATGCGAAATTCAGTCCGGATGTACAACAAGATTTATGCCATTCCATTGGAGATCATGCAGGGCACAGGAGAGGAGGTGAAACATCAATAAATAAACAATAATAATCATTTTAGTCCAAATGAATACATTAGTATCACATATTTAACATCATTATACTGCACAAGGTCAGAAATGTATCAGTTCAACATTCAGAAATGTGAATTGCTATTTTTATATTTCTTTTGAAAAGTTTTTTTTTTTTAGTTGTTTGACCACATAGTTCAGTGCATCTCAGATTTCTTGGACTATATGGGGATGAAGAACACTCGTCTGCCTCTCGGCTTCACCTTCTCTTTCCCATGCAGTCAGACAGGTATTGATAAGGTAAAAAAGTACTTTGGGTCATCAGAGGTCATTCATTTGTCAATATAATTCTCATAACAAGGCTTAAACACCTTAAAACAAACTGTTAAAGCATACAGACAAATGCTACACTCCACTGATCATCCTTGCTATCCACTTGTTTAGGGAGATCTGGTCTCCTGGACAAAAGGCTTCAAAGCGACAGATTGCGAGGGGTATGATGTTGTGGATATGCTGAGAGAAGCCATCAAAAGGCGAAATGTGAGGGGAAGCAAACAAGATTTTTTTGCACATGACATGCTCATTCACATACAAAGAAGCACCATTAATGTTCCATTGTCACTTAATCAAATGCTTATATTTTTTCATATATAATTATAATGTAGCCTATAATTTTTTTTATTTGAAGGAGACGGTTTTTTTTGTGCTACTGATGTTTATATTGATGTGATCGTGATTAAATTTGTTCTTTCAGGAATTTGACCTTGACATCGTTGCTATAGTTAATGACACAGTTGGCACAATGATGACATGTGCATATGAGGACCCTAAATGTCAGATCGGTCTTATTGCTGGTATGTATTAATGTGGTGTTTCAGTGAGGCTGTATGTTAACTGACAACCTCCCTGCTGATTATAAACCAACACACACAAAGATTATAGTATGCAGAATGTCAACACCTCTATGATTCTTAACTCCGCAGGAACGGGAAGCAATGTGTGTTACATGGAGGAGATGAAGAACATTGAGTTTGTGGAGGGTGATGAAGGGCAGATGTGTGTGAACACTGAATGGGGAGGATTTGGAGAAAATGATAATATTGAGGACATCCGGACCAGATATGACAGAGAGGTGGACGGAGGTTCACTCAATCCAGGAAAACAAAGGTAAAGATGACCATTTTAGGCAATGTTATTTTCCTATGGGTCTAAACAGCTGTGCAATCCAAGTTTTCTGCATTTGTCTACATGGAGGCAGTATACGATCAGGATTTCACGCAGGAAGCAAGAAACAGTGCTGGCAACCTGTTGTAATGCACATAGCCTTTTATGGGCAAAAAGCAAAAATAAGTGGCATTAAAATAAAAAAAATTAATTACTTTTTTGCCATTATGGGAAGATTATAATATAATTACAAATATTTTTTGTATTAAATTATAATGAAATAATTTTACTTAAAATATAAACAATCTACTCCTATTATTATTAAAAAAAATTTTTTTAAAATATATACAAGTCAAGTTTTCCAAATATAATCTGATGTGTTATCCTCTCGTTTCCAGGTTTGAAAAGATGACCAGTGGAATGTATTTGGGAGAGATTGTAAGGCAGATCCTTATTGATCTCACAAAGCGTGGTCTTCTGTTTCGAGGTCGCATCACAGAGAGACTGAAAACCAAAGGCATCTTTGAGACCAAGTTCCTTTCACAGATTGAGAGGTACAGTAATCATTTTACAGAATATAATGGTCATGTGACTAACCTCAGCTCCCCAAATATTTTGACATCTACTTTATATATCAAGGTCATTGCACACTGAGTCTAAAATGTACGCTAAAAAATAAATATGACCTCATGTTGTGTCAATCACGTTTACACACTGGCACTGCCTCCGAAACTTTCGTTCGTCATAAAAAAAATCTGGATCAGGTTCGATTTTCTGCATTTTCGCATCTGTAGCAAGCATTTTGATAGGAAAGAATGACGAATATGAATGCGAGTATATGATACTAAACATTTTTTTAATGAGGTTTTAATGAAGGAAAAAATACAGAGCACACCTTTAGTAATAGACATTTAAATTTTTTTCCTTCTAAAGTCTTTCTAAGTGAATAAATGTATTTATTTTGACTCATGCTTTGGGTTCTTTCATTTACCTAGTGACCGTTTGGCTCTACTGCAAGTGAGGTCCATTCTGCAGAGTCTGGGCCTGGACAGCACATGTGATGACAGTATTATTGTGAAAGAAGTGTGTGGAGCTGTTTCCCGTCGAGCAGCTCAGCTCTGTGGAGCAGGAATGGCTGCTATTGTAGACAAAATCAGAGAGAACCATGGGCTGGATCATCTGGAGATTACTGTGGGAGTGGATGGCACGCTTTACAAGTTACATCCACAGTAAGTAAAGATTAATGGAACATCTTTACATTTACATTTGATTAGTGTTTGATTCATATCCTTAACTTGACATGTCGCTTTTCGTGACAGCTTCTCCACGATCCTAAAGGACACTGTCAGAGAGCTTGCACCCAATTGTAAGGTGGATTTCATTCTATCAGAGGATGGCAGTGGGAAAGGGGCAGCCCTGATCACAGCGGTAGCACGGCAGCATCATATAGAGAAACCAGAACCTCACTAGATGGTCAGACTGGGCTGATATGTTGTCAATA
>JAUZSZ010000115.1:16684283-16696565 GCA_034780575.1 Labeobarbus marequensis | reverse complement strand
TCTATATATATAAATAAAGGTGAGTATATGACGACAAAACGTTCATTTTTAGGTAAACTATCCCTTTAAGAGCAACTTAAAGAGTTCACTGTCTTATCTTACCTTTGAGACAAAAAATGCAGAAATATTTGACTGAACTCCAGTGACCATCTACAACAACCAAAAGTCAGTTAGTACAATTTCACAGCTGATAACATTTACATATTCATAGTAAGATGAGGATGAATAACAAAGCATCAGAGATGAATATGAAATGTTACTTACGGAAGATTTTCTGGATTTACACTTAATCATCGTGTACCGTAAGTAAATAAATAAATAAACAATAATTCGTCCAGAAGCAGATATTCTCCAGTAGCAACGGTCAACCAAACGGTTCTCACATATGCTTTCACTGAAGATTAAAAATAGCAGATTTCTTGCGTAAATAACTCTTGCTGTATCCCTGCAAAGTAAACACTGCGATCTCGAAATTCCCGCGTACAGTCAGTGAACACCACATCAAAGCAGACATTTCCTCCTTGTTTTTTGTCTGCTGCATTCACGTCGTCATTATCCACATACTGCCACCTAGCGTCAGTGAGATTATTGCTCGAGTTTGTAGTTGTTACACACACAGTTTGAAAACAAATCTGCTCGTTTATTATTAACACTAAGTTAGCCTCATGTCATGTAACTAAACGAAAAACTGTCAATTATATCGGTGTTTTCTGTCTAACAGAGAAGAATTTTGTAGTTACCAAGACAACAAACACAAAGCGTTGCTCGATTTTGCCGCACATTTTTGAATGTCAACATGGTAAGCACGTTTGGCTATGTGCGTTTCAAACAATTGTTTATGCTTCTTTAAGTTGCTTTAAATGAACAAAATACATATTAGGTATAATAATTATATATTTTTGCTTTCAAATGGTTTACATAAGCTATACATAGAGCTATACATAAATTACAATAGCAGACATACTGATGAAATTAATGGTCTAGATGTGAAGTTATACACAAACATGAAAAGATATATATATATATATAAATTATATTTTACACATTTTTAACTTGGCAACAAAGGCATTTGTGTGCTTTTTGGTGTGGTTTTCTTCCATATTTGAGTTTAGACTTGAATAAACATGGATTTGAATATCACTGCATGTCATAGTTGGTTCGAGATATTTTATGTAGTGTTGTATTAGAAGACATGCAAAGTTTATTGTAACTGAATACACTTATAACATAATGGCATTGAAATATGAACCTCATCTTTGAAATATTCATGCTGAACCCCCACACACAGACAGCAGAAAGTCTGCTGACATGGACGCTAGAGAAGAAGAACTAAAATGTCCTGTTTGTGTAGAGCCTTTCACAGACCCTGTACACCTTCCATGTGGGCACAACTTCTGTCAAACCTGCATCCAAGTAGTCTGGAACATGGATGACCCAAAAACATCCAGAGAAGGGCCACTGTTCTGTCCGGAATGTCAAATCTTCCTTCCTTCTGACCTTGAGCTTGAGATCAACTCAGATCTTCAAAGGAAAGTCCAGGATGCCTTTGCAAGAGCACCTCTGCTGGAAGAATCGTCTCAAATGTCACCTTCTATTATCATGTGTGATCAGTGCATTGGGAAGACTGAGGTGGCTGTGAAGAGCTGCCTCACCTGTGATGCCTCTCTGTGCTCTGCTCACACCCTCCTGCACCAGCAGAGAGAGGCTTTAAGAGGGCACTCTATCATCGAAGTAACCGAAGACTTGTTTTCCTTTAAGTGTAAGGAGCATGGGGATGAGCTGAAACTCTTCTGTCAGGAGGACCAGATTGCTGTGTGCTGTCTGTGCATTGCAGTTGGTTCACACAAAAACCATCAAGCTGTTACGCTGCAAGAGGCATGCGCAGAGTTCAAGGTAGGATAGATTTAATTAATTAAATTTCAAATAATTTGATTGAAAGACATTATTTTGATAGATAGGTTTAGTAGTGATAGAAGTGTCCACAAACTATTGAAGATATGTATTCAGGTAATTAATTTGGATTTTTAAAAATAAATTAATAGATCTGGACAAAAAAAAAATTGACTCAGATACATTTTTAAGATAAATATTGTCAAATTACTTCATGGGCCATTATTATGTCTAAAATTTTGTGGAAAGTAACAGTGTATTGAGAACTTATGGAAACATCTCGTATTTAGAAGGTGTTGGAGACCAACAAATCACTTCTTCTACAAAGGAAGAATTTAGCTAAGTCTGCTTTGCAAGATTTGGAGCCATTAATTTCAGAGGTGTCGGTGGGTATTCAATATGAGTCATATACTGTTGAATTTATTGCAGCAAGAGGTGTTCTGATATGATGCATTTTCTGATAGCTTGTAAGTTCACCTGGCTTTGAATTTTTTTGACATCTTGTGTTGGTTTGCAGAAAAATGCAGAAGCACATAGAGTCAGAATAGTTGAGAAATACAGCCAGATAAAAGCCTACATTGAGGAGGATCAGAAGCTGATGTTGGCCATTCTAGAAACAGAAGAGATTTACACCAACAAGTGGCTGAGATGGAGGAATGAGTCACTAAAGTGTCATGTTAAAGATATTAATGCTGCCCTAAGAGCAAGCCAAACTCTCCTCGAGGAAGAGAATGATGTCAAATTTCTCCAGGTGCGTATTATAAGTTTATTTTTTGTGTACATTTTCCTTTTTTCTTTTTCATCTGTATTTTGTCACTAACATAAAACAAAATTGATTTTACAGCATTTCAAAAAACATGGACTAGTGTGAGTTCTTTCTGCATTTTCTTGAAATTGCACTTTATGAGAAACTAAATATTTTATAAACATAAAATAACACTGTATGTTATGGGGATTGAAATTGGCCAATCAAATTTTTTTTCTCATTTTTAAAAGTGTTTTTTTTTCTCTACTATGCCATGAGACATTAGTACCAAAATAAATATTTAATAGAAGCCTTCATCATCGCTCTAGTTCCCAGATGGAATTGCCACTTGTGTCTGTGATAGAGCAAGAGTACAGAACGCTAGACAAGATGAAGACTGTTGAACAGCTGGTTGATAAATTAGATGAAGTTGTCCTTCAGAACACTCAGCGGCTGTGGTCTAGTAAGTGTGATGTTTCAGTGCACAATGATAAAAGACATACTTAGACTTACATAGACTAAACAGAAATCCTACCTTAAAATGTAACATGTCAAATTTTTCCACCTGCAGGTCTCAGAGCAATAAGTTTAGACCCAGAAACAGCACACCCTGAGTTGGATGTGTCAGCAGACAGGCTGGAGGTACACTGGAGTGAGAAACCAACCTCAGAGAGGAAACAGAAAACAAACAACAACTCTCAGTACAGTGTCCGGGCCAAGGAGAGATTCTCCAGCGACTCCCATTACTGGGAAGTGGCCGTCTGGAAGAAACCCTACTGGTTGATTGGTCTGTCATATGGGTCAGCTACTGGAGATCAGGATTCAGAGCATTGCAACGGTGACTTTAACAATGCATTCTGCTACATCTATCATGGTAATGGAAAATATCTCATTTGTCAGGACTCAAATGAAAAGCCACTGGCAGTAAGGAAAACCATCCAAAAACTTGGAGTTTGGGTAGATATCCAAAAAGGGAATGTGTCTTTCTATGATGGCAATACGCTGGCTTTGCTCCACTCATTCTGTGTTCACTCATTTTCTGGCCCAGTTTATCCCATCTTCAATCCCTGTATTGACATAAATGGCCAAAATAGTCAGCTTCTTGCCATTGTACGTCTAAGAAACAAAAATATTCCTCAAAGCCCCTCACAAATTGTGTGAATCCATCAATTTTCCAGATACAGTGCTTAAATAATAGATGAATCATTCTATTGTGTGTCTGTTTTATATGATTGAGTTTGGTGTAGTTAGTATCACAAGAAATATATACGATTTAATACTTTAATTCTATTTTGTAATTTCTACCTCAATGTAGCAAATAACCCATTGTGCTCTGGGTGGTTTAAAACTGAAAAGTGAGAAAGAGGTGCAACATTAGGTGCGTCATAGAGGTTACAACATTTTTGACAAATTAACACCAATTAAATGTAATAAACCACTTTGCCCTTTTTTACTTAGGATAGTTCACCTTGAAAATTGCGTCATCAATAATGAAAATTTTGTCATCATTTTTTGTTTTGTCCATATACTGTGAAAGTCAACTTTCATTGACTTTCATTCTATGAATAAAAACTGTTCTTTTAAGAAAGTGATACAGGTTTTGAATGCGATTTTTCATTTTTGACTGAAAATTTCTAAATTAAATTTCAATTTAAACTGTCAAAGTAACTGCAAGATAGACATGTACAGAGATATAATTAGGCTATAGATTATAGATTAGTTGTGTATTTTGTCCAGAAAACCCAAGTTTATCCAGCTTTAGAAGATAGAAAGCACTTCTTGACATAGTCGTAGTCCACCTTAAGCTCAATTGGGCCTCCTGCCAGTGCTCTGTGAATGTGATATGGGCACTCCCTAAAGACATGGACATAAGTGTACTGACTGCTTTGTCTGCTGTAGGAGTTTTTCTAATTACAGCGGAGCTGTCCACTTCAGCACCACACATGCACAATGAAACTATGAAGCCTTAAATGTCTGCTGCATTTGCACCTCTTCATGGACCCATCAGGTATGTCAAGTTGCTTGTCCCGCTGTTTTTTTACTAATTCGCTAAGAAGTTGGCATAGCAAGCCTCTTGATAATGTGGCGTACATGTTATTTGTTTTCTGAATTTTATTGCAGGCCTCCTTCAAATGATATTGTTTATTGATCTTAGGCTTCTTGTGCTTGTTGGTTTTGATTCACAATCAGCTACTAGTGGAGACATTTGCTTTTAGTGGTTGCAGAAAAACATGTATAGTGTATTATGAATGTGTAATTGACCTCATGTGCTTTAATTTTTGATCATAGATCTGTTGTATACCCTAGGCCTAGACGTCCATTGTAGTTATCAGTCACCTTAGAAGCTAATGTCTAAGAGCAGTCAGTCTGAGTAAAGTATTCTTTCCAAAGCTCTCAGATAACATAGTTGGTAATGCAGGACAGCACTATCCAGTGCCCAGTGTCTCTCTGTGTATGGAGGAGGTCAGGCAAGTTGCTCAATATTTGTACGCAATAATGCCTAAACTCTTGCTCTCAAACTACTTTCACATTATTTACACTGAAAAAATGAAACAATTTTCACTCTGAAATTGCCAGTATATTTCACATATAATTACAAAGAAATGGCATTGAATTAAACATTAAATAAAATTTATAGTAGTAGAAGAGAGTAAAAGGATAGAAGTAGAAAAACTGAAAGAGTATTATATAGTAAAATATAATCTTTTTATTAAAAGTTCTAAAATAAAAATTTCTAAATTTTTTAAAATTCTTTGTTTCTGAAAATAATAATAAAAAATAATAGATGTAAATATTAGATATGTCAATAGATTTTTTTAACATCAAAATCCAGATTAAAAACTGGGCTTCGAAATTTAATTTTGAATTTAGTACTACTTTAATAATAAAAATGCAAAAATGAACTTTCACTAGTGGTCTCAGACTTTGGGACCCCACTGTTTGTAATCCTAACCCTTACCCACAGTAGTTTTTAACATACAAATTTCTTCCAGTTTTTTTTTTACATACATATTGTTTATATTGTCCCAATTAATATGTTATCAAAAATTGAGCATGATTACTTGATTAATGAGTACACAGTTTAAAAAAAAAAGTAATAACATAATGTCAGCTACTCAAATACTGGGGGACAGGAAATTGTAGAGAGTATGAATGAGAGCACTATGGCTCACTATGTCTTGAGCACATGCACTAACCACTAGACTATGGCTTTGACTCTTGAAGTTTTGCTGATTTATGTAACACAATCCTCTTGAGGCAGCAAGCACAGTGCTGTTAGCCCATATTCTGTGCTGAATATATGAAATATTTGAGTGACTCATTAAAAGTGGCTAGTATATCACATTGCTGAGGCTGAGTCCTGCCAAGAGCTACATTAAGAGGCATGTGTCTTTTTATTCTAAATATCTCTCCTAATATTTTATTTAATAGAAAACAGTCTTGTGCTGTAATTTGATTTTCATCTGTTGGTGCCTTAGGTCATAGTACAGTAAAATCACAAAATGCACAAAACATAGTGCAACATATGCTGAAAACAGTAGTCAATGCAGTGCTCAACAAGGTTAGGCTAATTAAAATTTAAAAATACTTTAACAAGCCTATATTTAATAAGCACCACAAGTGATCTCCAACATTTAAAGCAGCAGTCGGGAACCTGTGGCTCACAAGCCACACCTTCAACAAACAAAATAAATAAAGCCATGCATTTTAAACAACAGCATAAGCCAGCAAATAAAGTATAAAAAGAAAACAATAAGTTAAATTTTTCATGCCATAATGCACTGCGGGAACAGAAATCACCAACCTTGTGCTGTTTACACTTACAGATAGTCTGTAAGTAGCTAAGAGTTAATGCTAATGCAAGCACAGTTAATAATTACAATTCTGTCGCATCACAGTCATCTCCTGTTCACTATGAAGTATAATTGTATTAGGCTGTAGAACTATTGTAAAAATTACAGTAAAACAACAGCAGCTAGTAGCATTAATATACTTTAAATTCACAAGTGTTTGCTGAGACTTAGGACTGTTTCAGTTCAGATCACTAGTTGTAATCCCAGTGGCCTTTTCTCAACCCCTGTTACTGTATAAATCTATTTACAAGGGGCTTTCCTCTGGCTAGGCCCCCCTCTGCAGAGTGAGCTGAACCTTTTGCCATCTGTCACTCTGTTACTGCGAAATGCAGTAATAGACGGAGAGCTGGCACACCTGATTGGCTTATTTCTAGAATGAGGTGGGTCTTAAGAACATGAGTGACAGGTTGAGTGCAGGAAGTTCTGTTGGGTTAAGACAGGTTTTCCGGGGGGGGGGGGGGGGTATTGGAGAAAACGCACTAAGTCTTGTGGGTGGCGTAAATCCAGTATGAGTGAGCTAGTAAGGCAGGCCAGAGCTGTTTTTATTTTCTGTGGAGAAGCGAGGGAGGCACAGAAACTTCATACACATGAATAGCATCTTTTTTGACGACTGTGAAGGAGGGAATTTACTGCGTTCCCATTGCTGCAGTGTAGCGGATGGGAAGGAGCGGTTGAGAGGGTAGTTAACAGGTAAAGGGAGTTGTTTGACTGTAATTGGTTTCTATGTGCCCGTTCATGTAACAGTTACAGGAGTGAGGATAGGAGGAGGGGTTGGAGGAATCCTATTCGCTACAGCAGAGGAAAAGTAGGTCTAAATGGCCTGCTTAAAAGAAAGTAAATATAATAAATATGTGTTTGAACAACTTTTCTTAGCTAATTTTGACATTTTCAGTGATTAAAGAAACAAAGTAGTACACCAATGATTTAATTGGTGAGAAAGTTAAAATAATTAATAATCATGTTGGATGTGCTTTGCAATGAATGAGTCAGTAGGATTTTTAATATAAAAAACAACAACTTAAAATGACACCATATATTTTTCCTTAATTAAAATAAAACTAGCTTTAATCTCAAACATTTTTGCAGTAGTTGCAAAGCAGAACTAATTAGTACTCATCATGAAAATGATCAAATTTGTGGATTAAACAACAACAACAACTTAGTAACATTTTAGATTAGGGAACAGTATTCACTATTAACTAGCTGTTTATTAGTACTTTTTATCATATATTAAAGGAGTAGCCTAGTTCACTTTCAGAAATTTTTTTTACAGATAATGTACTCACCCCCTTGTCATTCAAGATGTTCGTCTTTCTTTCTTCATTCATAAAGAAATAGTTTTTTGAGGAAAACAATTCTGCATTTCTCTCGATATAATGGACTTCTATGGTGCACCCGAGTTTGAATGTCCAAACTCGAAAATGAGATGGGAGTTTTTCGACATACCCTAACTGTCTTGAACCGGAAAACAGTTAATGCAGAGCTAGACAAGACCAGCTTTTGAGGTTAAAAAAATATATAAATTGCAGGGTTTTTTTTTTATTTATTTTTTTTTTTTAAATAACCCATCGTTTGGCTAAATAAGACCCTTCTTCCTCGGCTGGGATCGTTTAGAGCCATTTGAAGCTGCACTGAAACTGCATTTTGGAAGTTCAAACTCGGGTGCACCATAGAAGTCCATTATATGGAGAGAAATGTTGAAATGTTTTCCTCAAAAAACTATTTCTTTACAACTGAAGAAGGAAAGATATGAACATCTTGGATGGCAAGGGGGTGAGTACATTATCTGTTAATGTTTGTTCTTAAAGTGAACTACTCTAAGTAAATTGAACAGGACAGTTTACCAAAATATTGTTGCATAATCAATTTACAGAGCTTGCTTTGTTTTTCATGATTAAGGTTAGTGTCCAAATAAACATGGCATCTACCCTGACTAAAGTCATTTATGGACTTTATTGTGGGTTAGTTTGATTCACACTGCATGTCTAGGGTGCAAAACTTCTGAAGAAACACAGAGATAATGAAAATGTTGTTGGCTACAATAAACAGCAGTGACTAAATGTAATCAGATTACATCAAAATACTAATGAAATTTCTTCAAACAAGTGCTGTTGTCTGAAAAACAAACACTTTATTCACTTGAACGCCTATTATGGGAACAGTTTATTTGCAGTTTCTTTATACTCGTCAAGTTTTGGCTCACAAGAGCTCAACTGTTCAGAACGAGCAGCTAAACCAAACCAAACATCATGCTTTCTGCATCTCAGAGAACCATCTGTGAAGGCACTTTTCAAAGAGTTTGAGCCTAACCACAATCAACATCTTTGTGCTGCGATCTATCTGAACTTTATGCTTCAGTCCATTTCCACTCGTAAAAACCAGAGCATTTGCATGCAGAAGTGAGAACGTACTGAGCTTGACAGAACCGTCCATTCCCAGAAGCACGTTGTCACTCTTGATGTCTCGATGAATGACCTGATTAGCATGCAGAAACTCCAGTGCCTGCAAACACTGTGTGAGATAACAGACAAGAGGAAGTTCATGAGTTAAGCGACAGGGTTACTTCTTCTTAACGCATACAAGGCCTGATTCTCAACAGAGTTCAATTGTGCATTCATCGTCAGGTTTTCCCCCAAAACCAGTAGGTAATTCAGCAAGTCTGTAAATTGGACAGGAGGATGTTTCGACATCAACAAACCTCTCGGCACACGGCGGCGATCTGGGCCTCGTCCATGCATGTTTCGGTTACGACGTCTGTGAGCGAGCCGCCAGCCAAGTACTCCATCACGACAAACAGCTCCTCACCTACCAGAAAACTGTAGCAGAGACACAATTAACACTTTTAAACCTTTTATGGCATCGTTGGCTGAATGTTCTAAATTAAAATTGTGCAAAAAACTGGAATATCACATAAAACGTTTACACAATTAACACTCGCAAACCTTCATGTCTTCATTAGCTAGTTTTCCAAAGTTACGAATTCAATTAATTTTGTGAAAAAACTGTAATATCGCATTAAACATTTGCACAGTTAAAACTCTTAAACATTCATGACATCATTAGCTATGTTCCCAACCAGTTCCGAGTTAAAGTTATGTGAAAAATTGGAAAATTGCGTGAAACATTTGCACAATTAAAACTCGTAAAACTTCATGGCATCATTAGCTGTTTCCATTGAAAGTTCTAAATTAAACTTGTGCAAAAAACTGGAATATCACATAAAACATTTACACAATTAAGGCTTGTAAACTTTAATGGTATCATTAGGTATGTTTCCATCATAATTTACAAATTTAGGTTAGGCAAAAAAAATAGAACACTGCATTAAACATGCACAATTAACACTCGCAAACCTTCATGTGAAGCTATTAGCTGTTTCGAACCAAAGATACAAATCTAATTTTTGCAAAAATTTTAATATTGCATAAAACGTACAATTAACATTCTTAAACCTTCATTTCATCATTAGCTGTGTTTCTAACCAAAATTACGAATTTAACTATTGTGAAAATTGGAACGCCATTAGAACTTGGAACTATTGCGAAAATCGGATCGTGTTAAACATTTGCACAATTAACACTTGCAAAACTTCATGGCATCATTAGCAGTGTTTCCACCCAAATTTATGAATTTAAGCGAAAAAATTTAATATTGCATACAAATTTGCAAAATTAACACTGATTTGGATTCCAACCAAAGTTACTAATTGATTTTTTTGTGAAAAACGTATAACATTTGCGAATAAAGCACCGTTTCCATCCCACATGTTCAAGAGAACAAATTCGTCACTTCTCGGTAAACTGGTGCAAAGTGTCAATAATTTAAATGGAAGTTCCTGCAATACACTTTGCCTCTTTTTTCACCATAATAAACTGTTTACAAAATGAAAATTACCAAAATAAAATTATGGACAAGACAATAGCAAAGGCTTGTTTCTGAATGACTAAAACAACATTTTAGATGGTGCGTTATTAGATTTGTGTGCTGGTTATTCCAGTTATCCAATCACACAATCTGTTGAGGCAACGTTACGCAAATTTTTGTCGCGCACAATATATTCTGTAAATGTGTTTAAATCATAGTTTCTGCGCATGTCTTCTTATCGAATACAAAATATCCACTTCAGAGGTTTTACACAGATTTCAACTGCATCTTGACATTTCCAGTCATCTTTTTTTATACAATTCCAAAATTCGCCTAAAAAATTATTAAGGTCAGCTTGGAACTTCCTGGCCTGAAAGTGAAGGCCAAGTTCACAAAATTCACAAGAAGAACGTTTACCTGTCTAAGAAGTTGACAATGTTTGGATTCTTCAGTTCCTTCATCACAAGAATTTCGTTGATGATCAGCTCTTTCTTGGGCTGCTTCTGCAAGTTAATCTGTTTGATGGCCACCTGAGAGACAGAAATGCTTTGAGATAATGAAACTGGGAAAAAGGAACAACAAGAAGTCTGTTTCACTCTCTTGCATTACCTCCTGTCCAGTGGCAACGTCGATGGCGGTAAACACAGTTCCCGAAGCTCTGTGGAAAGATGCAATCATTGATCTCCATCCATGAACAGAACTATAACATGTCGCGAAGAATTGCGGGACCTACCCTTGTCCGATCTTCTCGTATCGTGTATATTTCTTTTTTGGATCTCCGATACTGACTATGGTTCCTGTTGGAAATCAAAGAGAGGACATGTGGTTTGAGTCTCGCAAAGCAGTGAAATTGCGCGAAGACTTTCTTATACGGTGACATACGGAGCTTGTCCATGATCTCTTCATCCGTCATCTTGCCCTTTTTGGGTCTCTGTCGGTCGGCTGCCTTTGATGCAAACTCACTGTCCGGAGACGTCACTGGAGGAGGGATGGGGTCGATGACTGATGGTCGAGTATATACCTGAAATAACCAGGGTTATTATAGTTAACTGAAAAAAAAAACAAACAATGCATTTTCATATATTATACTTTTTTTTTTTTAATTTCAGCTACTTGCCGAGACAACATTTGTCGTTTTCATTTAGTTGTACTAAAATAACAAAAATTTTATAAAAACTATAAATATATTTTAGAAAAACAAAAACTACAAAAACAAATAAATCCTGGTTTTTCCAATCCAGCATTTAATATGCAATATCCCAAACACTACTAAAAACGACTTCTAAAAAAAAGTTTTAAAAAATTGGTTGAAAAAAAAAATTCTAAAAATTAAAATGAAACCTATGGAATTTCAATACCACCAATACATTTTTTACACTGATTTTAAGTGCATCTTGACATTTCCATTTAGCGTTTCTTAATATGCGATATCCCAAAACTATAACCACCCCCTCCCCCAAAAAACATCAACAAAATTACTACAAATATTTTAAATTTTTAAAATAAAAATGGAAATAAAAGTCTCTCTTCATACAGCATTTTTGATGCAATATTCCAAAAATCACAAAACAACGTTGTTCAATTATATAAACTTTTTTTTTTAAATACTTAATGTCAAAAAATTTTAAAGAAGCAAAACAAAATGACTAAAATTAAAAAACCTTTTAAAAATAAAATGAAAACAAACAATGGAAATTAGGGCTGTCGCGATAACCGCAATATTGCAATACCGCGCTATTGACAAGCTTAACCGCAGAGGAACGCAACAACCTCAATATTTCCGTGTTTTCTTTTGAATAAATAATAATAATAGTAATAATCTTAAGGTTACGCCCTTCTCGTTTTACACTTTGTGCATGTGTACTGAATATTAGTAATGATAACAATGTGTACCATGCTGATTTGTACAGAGGCTCAGTAAATTTGCAC
>JAUZSZ010000115.1:16644040-16654947 GCA_034780575.1 Labeobarbus marequensis | reverse complement strand
TCATATTACATTATATTATATATATATATATATATATAGAGAGAGAGAGAGAGAGAGAGAGAGAGAACTAAAGAAAGAAAGAACTGTGCTACAAACCGGTCTCAAGTCCCACCGTAGAGCTCCGGAAGGATGCTCTGTTCCACAATCAAATCACTGTCGGTGCTTCTGAAATTAGTGAGAGTGCTTTGCCTTCAAGCACATCTATTCTGACATATCATATTTTGTCCAGTCCATTAAAAAAGAAAATTTTATTCAAATTCTGAATGGAGAATAGGCTACAGCAAAGAAAGTGTGCTTCCTTAAAACACTGTGACTCATTTTAGTTTATCTCAATCTCAGAAAATCCCGCTATAATCAATGAATCTGTCAACACGGCACAATTAATCTCTTATTTACATCACCTCTGCACTTTGTTCATTATAACCAGAGGATTCGCGTCGCGAGCTTCCAGAACTCTGAACTGAACAAGAACACTCGCGTTCTGAGCGGTGAGTGGATTCTGACTCACTAAAACGCCTCTGATTGGCCATAGCGTTATAAAAATCAACAGATATGTCTCTGATTTACTAGAATGTTCAATGCTGCAAAAACAGAGCGCAAACACAAACACACAATTGATTCTGACCTGAGGCGGCTGTCGGTTACTTTCGTTTTGTTGTTTATGTTTATTTAGTTGCTTCTTTCCTGAGTCTTGAACTTGGTTACATACGTTTTCCTTAAATCATCCTGGTGCCCCATTTCACGACCCAGGGTTTGAAAACCACTGCTCTAGTGTCTGAGATGATTTGGAGGCCCTTGAGATGATTTGAGATGCCCTGACATTTGTGCTTAATTTCAGCTACTTATAACATACTGTTAGCTAATACATAATTTATTTTTATTCAGCACAAACTGTGTAACAATAATATGTGAACAAGATGGATGTACATGATTGCATTTTTTAGAAGAAAAAGAAAGATTATGCATGGTTAGTAAGTTTTGGGGCGAAATGTAGCTGAAATAAGGGAATAAAACCCATAATGAATAGCTCTGAATAAGACTTGAGCAATCAGCCTTATAGGCTATATAAGGGAATTCATAACCACGTTTCAGCACTGAATCTACTCACGTTTGGCGCTTTGAATCATTTGAATACTTTTAACTGTCCTGCATATGGCGCCGTGAGCTCATGCAGCGCTCTCAGGACATTCCATCCATGATGTTTTAGAAAACAATCTTTTTGCAGTTTATTTAGGTAATAGCGGCCATTTGAATCATCATGCAATCAACCCTACAGATATAATCTTCCTACAGATATATCTCTCATGTCTGTGTATTAAGTATTCGCTGAGTTTCAGTTCATTTTAGTGACGTTTCAGAGAGCAGTTTGCAGACTCAGAGAGCGCACTGTTTGTTTTCTTTATTTTATAAAAGCACAAAGTTTTGTTGTTATTGTGAGTATACACAAATAAAAGTAGACACTTAACAGTTTCAAATGAAGTATAACACTTATCTGTGTG
The DNA here is from genome assembly GCA_034780575.1 of Labeobarbus marequensis. Lineage (NCBI taxonomy): Eukaryota > Metazoa > Chordata > Actinopteri > Cypriniformes > Cyprinidae > Labeobarbus > Labeobarbus marequensis. The sequence goes on along the minus strand of JAUZSZ010000115.1, from coordinate 16,653,448 downwards.
ACAAAAATTGGTATATTAGTATTGGTATTAGTGTTATTAGTATTTTGGAGAGGATCCCAGAACATAATCAGTGTAATGAGCGTTGTTTACATTCAGCATGCACACGATGTCTACTGAACATAAAAAATGCTGATTACGTTCAGCGAAACAATACTCATTACGTTGACTACATTCTGGGGTACTCTCCAAAATGGCGGAAGACGGTAACTCGGGGAGAAGAACTACTGAATAAATTATGCTATTACTGTTTTCTTTGCGCACAAAAAAAGTACTCTTTTAGCTTCGTAAAATTATGATTGAACCCCTGATGTCACATGGACTATTTTACCGATGTCCTTGCTACGTTTCCATGCGTCGATCGTGGTAATATCATTGCTGTCTATGGAGGGTAAGAAAGCTCTTAGATTCCATCAAAAATATTTTAATTTGTGTTTCGAAGATGAACGAAGGTCTTACAGGTTTGGAACGACAAGAGGGTGAGTAATTAATGACAGAATTTTCATTTTTGGGTGAACTAACCCTTTAATGTAAAGTGTGACCGAACAAAGAATCAAAACATTTTCAAACAATATCTAGGGCATGTAGTAGTTCAGATTAAAATGTAAAAAAGTTTGAAAATAAATAGCCCATTAAGTCTAAATGTTAAGTATTTGCCACTGTGAAAAACACCACTGCGAATACAAAAATTTGAATGGCTGTTTAAAACATTTACATATGTTTCAGAAACAAAAATGTATGGGGTTTCCGGGGTAACGGCTGCATTTCTGCTGTCAGAGAGTGAATGTGCATTTTCATTCAGCGCATCTCCATGAGTTCCACCATTCACGATATTTTGAAGTGCCCACGATAACAATATTGTGCATGTTCATTATTGTGATATATCGCATTGCTGAATACCAGCACATGTCTAGGCATGAAGTCCTGCTGGAAAAAAAACAATCCTCAAAGTTAGGGAACATTGTCTGAGCAGAAGGAAGCAAGTTTTCTTCCAGGACAACCTTGTACATGGCTTGATTCATGCACCCTTCATAAAAAACAAATGTGCCTGATTCCAGCTTTGATGAAGCAACCCCAGTTCATCACAGATTCACCACCAAATGTCACAGTGGATGCGAGACACTGTGGGGCTTGTAGGCCTCTCCAGGTGTCCGTCTAACCATTAGACGACCAGATGTTGGGCAAAGCTGAAAATTGGACTCATCACAGAAGGTCCAATCCTTATGGTCTTTTGCAAACCTCAGCCTGGCTCTTTTATGCTTCTTTTTTGCTTTTTTTTCTAGCTCTGCACGACTTCAGCTCTGCCCCTAAGAGCCTGTTTTGAAACATCGTCATCGTGCACTTCATCCCAGCTGTCATTTGCCTTTCTTTTTGTAGGTCTCTTGATGTCATCCTATGGGTGTTGAGTGACATTTGAATGAGTTGGCGGTCATGCCAGTCAGTGGAGAGTTGTTTTTGCCCTCTGCCGGGCTGTAGCTTTGTTGTCCCTAATGTCTGCAGCTTGTCTTTGAAATTTTGAGAATGGAAGCAATGTGACGTTAACTGTATCCAGAATTGAACCTTTCTTTTCCTCACTCAAAACTTTTCTTTTCAACTCTTTTGGCATAGTCAATAGTTATTATTCGATTCCAAATGACCCTCTGCAAAGACTCGCCCCAGATTGCTGTAGCAACTCCGTTCAAGTGGCACGTAAACCAATCATCTCTTTCTCTTTTCTAGTTCTAGCATGAAATAAACATGAATGAACATCAGAATGTATCCAGTTTCAACCACGGAAAGACGTCAATACACACCATTTTTCAAGTTCAAGTCCACTGACGTTAATATACTCTCCTGTCTGGTTTGTTTGTCGGACAAAAACGGCAGATTCGGTGTTATGATTGGTCAGATCGTCTGTCAATCAAGCTCCCTGCAAAGGGTCAATTGAAGTGGTGCTTTATCTCGCTCCCTGAATCACTACCTGTGTCTGTGTTTGTTTAAAGTCAAAAGCTAAAGCAGCAATTAAAGGTAAATGTTGAAAGTCAGGGAATTTTGCATTAGTACATAAAGTGCCTTGTGGGTAAAGGTGAGAATACAGACTGCTGTTCATAACAGAGCTCTTGTTTGTGTTTTCTACAGCGATGAGGAGGAACTGCAGAAGTCTTTCTCTGAGCTGGACGGCAGGAAAGACTCCACATCGCACACTATGAAGCGGGTCAGCAGCGGTGGAAACCCCCTCGTCAGTGTTGCACAGCAGTCCAGCGCTCAGGTCTACAAGAACGGCTTTCTTGTGCGGAAAGTTCACGCTGATCCTGATGGCAAGAGAAGTAAGCCATTTCTCACATGCAGCCTTTTATTGATCTAGTAAAGTTTTCATTCAGTACAGCCTTATACTGCATAATTTTTCTTTCGAAAATGAGAGAAGAATATTCTTTTGTTTTCCAGTAAAAATGCCAAACATCTAAATGAAAAGATATATCTCAAAACAACATGCATTTAACTAAGAAGCCATTTTATTAAAGACATTTTATAATAACCATAAATCATTAAGTTTTTTTCTTTGTTTTAATTAAAACAAGACTGTTTTAAGTTTTACTGATTATTGTTCTTTTAGCTCCACGAGGTAAAAGAGGATGGAAGACATTTTATGCCATCTTAAAAGGACTGATTCTCTACCTTCAAAAGGTACATTTTAGTTTTTGATGTTTCATGCTATTTGGATCATACTTTTTTGTGGTTGCTGTACAGTTATTAACTGTAAAAACAGATGTGTGATTTGCCTCTACTTTACGATTGGTCTGCAGGATGAATATCATCCAGATAAGCAGCTGTCTGATGAGGACTTGAAGAATGCAGTATCAATCCATCATTCTTTTGCCATGCGGGCAGCAGACTATAGCAAACGACCCAATGTGTTTTACCTTCGCACTGCTGACTGGAGGGTCTTTCTTTTCCAGGCCCCGTAAGTCTTGTTATATTATCTGTACTATAAGAGTGACTGAGTTCAAAATCAGAAACAACATTTTACATCTTTAAGCTTGCTTAAATACATTAAGGTTTTTTATTTTGCATTTTGACTTTTTTTATTATTATTTATTTTTTAATTTGAGCATTTTTAACCCCTTTCCCTAATTCTCAGTAGCCTACTGTAATGCCAAAATTCAGCATTGCCATCACAGTAATGAATTACAGTTTAAAAATAGAAAATTATAATAATATTTCACATTATTACTGTTATTTTGATTAAATAAATGCAGTCTGGGTAAGCAGAAGAGACTTCTTCAAAAACATAAAAATATCGTACAAACCGTAAACATTTTGACTGTAGTGTTTAAATGAAAGGAAATCAGTTTTTAGCCATTTATAGAACTTTTTGCAACTTTTGCATAACTTGGACACTTTGTCACTTATATAAGTGACAACAAGAATTATTCAGCAGAAGGCCCATGGACAGCTCATGTTGCTTTGTCTTTTGGAAACAGGACAGCACAAAAATACACAATGACTTTCTTTCAAACTCACACACACCTGAGTGCATCCAGTGCACCGGCTGGTTGTTGATTACATGCAGGGCTGGTAACGCCCTTGTCAAAATGTTCTCATCTCAGATGAATGACTCAACGTGTATCTCCCAAGAGGATTGATCCTTCTCAGCTATTCTGTCTGTCCCAGATACACATACTAAAACTCTCTCCCTCTCATTCTGCTCCATCTGTTCCACTCCATCTCTTCTGCTAACAGCTGCCTGCTAATTGCTCAGTTTTCAAGGCTGTGTCAGTTGTATTAAACACAAAGTGCACAGTTTATTTGAGCAGATTTTGACATTTTTTGTTCCATCTACTGAATTCTCTTATTTTGCTGCCCTCTGGTTGACCTGTGCTTGCATTTCACCACCAGCAACGCAGAGCAAATGCAGTCCTGGATAACCCGCATCAACACGGTGGCAGCCATGTTCTCTGCCCCTCCCTTCCCAGCAGCCATTGGCTCCCAAAAGAAGTTCAGCCGCCCTCTTCTGCCAGGCTCAAACACCAAGCTCTCACAGGTAACAAACACTTCTCTCTATTAAGGGGCACCACACTACATTTTTCCTCTATTCACCACTATTCACATGCATGAGGATGCCGCAGAACAGAAACGCAAGCTCATGTGAAGAAGTTTGGCAAAATTTAGGTCACACTTAAAGGTCCAGTTCTTGCTATTACCAAAATATTAACTATGATATTTGCCTCAATAAACTTTTAATTTGCTGTTTGTTAATAGTTAGTAAATTATTTGTTAAGTTTAGGTATTGTGTAGGATTAGGGATTAGAATATGTTCATGCAGAATATGTGCTTTTTAAGTACTAACAAACAGTCAATATGTTAATAATAGGCATGTTAATAAGCAGCTAGTTAATAGTGAGAATTGGTTCCTATACTAAAGTGTTAACAAAATTTAAAACTTATATACATGTGATCTTCATTATTTTTATAAAACATTTTTTAAATACATTTTTCAAGGTTAAACATTTTTTAACAAATATCATGAATTATTAATTCATAATAATAATTTATTTAATTGTTTTTGAGTGGATGTACCATATGAATTTTTCTAAAATATTTTTGCACATTAGTTCACCTCAAATTTGATTTGCTGAACAAATGTTTTCCAATATTTATATTTTTACAAAGCTGCTTTACTGCATAATTATTATCCCTTTTTAACAATATATTTAGTGACATTTTAGGAAATTACAAATGAACAAAAAAAGATCATGCTCAAATCAGGCTTTTTTGTCATTGCTAGATCCAAACTGACATTTAAAACTTTTTAACAATATATTTATTGACTTTTTAACAAACAAAAAAAAAATCTTAAAGTTATTTTTTCTTCATTATGATATAAGGAGGAGCAGCTTAAGTCTCACGAGACAAGGTTTCGAGCCATTTCTGCTGAGCTCCAGGAACTGCGCTCTACGCCCCAAGACCGCAAGACCAAAAGCAGGGACCAAGAAGAGTACAAGCAAAGGGAAGAGTATCTGGACTTTGAGGTAAAATTTTTTTTACTATACTCTTCCTTCCTTCACTCTTCGCTCCATTTATACATCTTCCTAAATGTATCTCAGAAAACACGCTACGGAACATATGCAATGCTGCTGAGAGCTAAGATCCGCTTAGGGGAAACGGACCTGGAGGCATTTGAGGTCCGTTTGTTTGACGACGGTGGCCTGCAGAGGGCTCACTCCAGCCCCACGTTACCCCAGGACAACAGCCATGCCAGCAGCACCAAAGAGTCGACCAGGAGCAGCGGCAGCAGCAAGAGGACCAAACGCTCAGACGGTCAGAGACACAGCTACAGACAGGCTGTCAAACAGTGAGACAACCCAAGCGGAAGGGGTTGTTTATCTCAATTCAGTGGCTGAATATAGAGCGCTACCAGGACGGCTGCAGTTTACTTTGATGGCTGTTATCAAGTCATCATGATTACGAAACTGTGGTTGGGGTTGCTGTGCCCCACGTGACCGCTGGTAAGGCATGCTTTTCTGGCCAGTAACCGCAAACCCAAATCTGCCAGTGGGCAGATGAGAAGGAGCACCAGCCTAACATTGTCTTATTTCTGTCAGTCTGTGTTGTCACCACAAACCTGTTTAGTTTATCTGTGTATTATGCTCGTTGATCGTCGGTTAACACACTTGTGGCTTTTCATTTGAACAAGCAGAAGTGCAAACTTCATCTGGTGGCCCTGGGAGCGACAGCCAAATGAGAAGCGAGCCTCTTTATCGTGTGAACATGTGTTGTTCACTTTATATATTTAAAGCATTGTAGATTTTGCTTTTTAGATCATTTCATCATTTGAGATCGATCAAGCGCTTTAACTCCTTACAGGAAGTTCGAGAATTTAGTCTGTATAGTCCTTTAAACCTTCTTAAAGCACGTCTCAAAGCATGGCTAAGATGTTTGAAGACAATCAGTTCCTCATTTGGTACAGTTACTAAGAATATGAATGCATTATTTCTCTTTGTACCATGACAGCGGACTAGTGATAAAGACACTGCAAATAGCACATTCCTTGTGAAAAACAGGTGCCCTTAATTGTAGTGAATGAATGTGCACTTGTAGTGTACTTCAAATCTTAAAAGTGTATTTTTAAGAAATTGTACTTGAGCATAATAATATAGTAGTACTTGAGCATATATAATATTAATGAAATTAAGGCCACTTATGTGTACTTAGAGTACTCTTTCTTGACTGTTTCGTAACACACTTTGTAATGATGTCAGATTTAAAGTTACATTTTACTTAGTACTATAAGCACATGTAAAGTACTTGATTAAAATTCTGTGTTGTTTTATTTGATATTACATTTAAGGTCATTCTATTTTAAATGTACTAAATTGCAAGTTTATTAAAATATGTCATTAGAAAAATGCTTAAAATATATGATATACAAGTTTCAGCTGAACATTAAAGTGTATTTTAGTCTACCATAAATGCTTGTCAGTATATATTAACCATATTTTAAGGGCATTTGGAACTACAGATAACGATATGCTAAGTCTTATATAATATTGCATTTAAACTATTATCATTGACTTGCAAATAACATGTAATTAGGTGTCCAATAAGTACTCATTTTAAAAGTATGCTAAAGTGCACTTCTTTTTCACAAGGGATTACTTTACACGCTGTCATCATTTCAACAGGAATGTCTGAATAACTTTACTCAGTGCACAATGACAAAATGACCAATTATCATGTGAAACGGATGTTAAAATCCATCACAATAATCGACCCCATCGTAATTATGTAGTGTAAAGTGTATTTAAAATACGTATTGAGCTTGAGAATGACGTGATGCAAAATCTGTGTTGAAACCCTCTGTATATGGCCAGGCCATTGAATTCTCAGGCACTCATTTTCAAATTTTTGATCCATTCAGTGCTGTGGTAAAACAAGAGGCACTATAAGCTGGTTTGTTCAGAGTAACCAAGTCTAATACCTCAATTACACTGAGAGACCTGCTCAAGGGAGTGTGATTTGGTCGGAAATAATTCTACCTGTTTACAAACTGGTGTGTTGTTATGTTCAAATGAATTTATGTGAAGTATTGCTTTATAGGAGAGTGAAGGTAAGCTTCTATGCTGCTTATCATAACCTCATGAATTGTCCTATTGATATCAGAAACATGACAGATCCAAGAAATTGTAAAACCTGTAAAACAACACTCTAATGCAAATCCAGCTCATGAAGATCTAAACTGACTGTTAACACTGCCAGCATATAGATCAAATTCAGACATCAAGGACACAAAATACAAAAAATGATTTTGACATGATCTGGGACCCAAAATCAAATGGCACTTCAATAGTGTTATGCTTCACTGCACTATGAATAATAGGTGTATTTAATGAAGAGTTATTTATATATTTTGAACATTTATTATCTTGAGTACTTGATTATGACTGAAGCATATTGACAAAAATGTATATACAAGTTTTTATAGGGAGCACTCAACCACTACAAGTAGTTTGGTGTCACCCAAAGATTTTGCTGTAAATGTAACTTATTTCTTAAAACTTAGTTTTTTGTGTTTGGTGTGTTATCCATTCTAGCTGTATATAATGTGAATATTATGTTACAGTAAGAAATGCTAAAATGTTTGTATGTTTTGATTGCTTAGGCAAAATAAATCTGTTTTGAAAGATTAACTGTTCCATTTAATATTTAAATATAAAAATGTAGGCTTTTGAAAATACAATCTTATTTTTCTTATGTGTTGAGTCGCTCAGGGCTGCGTATTGAGTAAAAACAGTACTATTGTGAAATACTGTTACAATTTAAAATAACTGCTTTGTTTTTATATATATTAATATACAGTTTATTCCTGTGATGGCAAAGCTAAATTGTCAGCAGCCATTACTAGTCTTCAGTGTCACGCAGTCCTTCAGAAATGCAGATTTCCTATTATTACTATATAAAGTCAACATATAAGAGACAGAATAATGAAATAACTTTATTAAAACACAAACATACTCTGAACAAGCATATAACTGCAACCAAACACATAAATAAACAGTACAAGATAGATGTTTACAGATGTATCAGTAAATCAACCAATGTGATTTAAATGGCATCACATCTTTGCAATTTCCAAAGGTTGCATATATATCAAAACAGAGCTTACTATAAACATTCATATCATAACATTCTGCAGAAATGTTCCAAGACTACAGTTGTGGTTGTGAAATGACAGTTGCATTAACTGTTGCTGTAAAATTAGACTACAGCTTCACTCCAGACTATGGAGACTGGAGTATCTTAAGGCAACCAATTTCTGTCTTGTTGTCTTACTGTTATATAATACCAGTGAGGGGCTCAAAACGATCCTTTTTAATTCCTCCGGAATTGCTGTGCTGTGCCTTATTTCCACTTTATTGAGATGATGAACTGTTTACCAGTTCGCACCTGAAAAACCAGTCAAATAAAGTGCCAAGTTGTCCTTAAAGAACAGATGCTGATAATCAGTGATTGGCCACTGCAGGATTTCCCATCTCCTCTTCAATGGACTGACTCCCAAAGCCACTGTCTTCTTTAGAATCTGGAAGAAAGGAAAAATGTTTTATTCACAATCTAATGATTAAAGCTTTTGTGTTGTGTCAGAAGTGAGAGGTTTCTCTGTCAGAGTATGAACCTGTACCTGTGCTTTGCTTGTCCTCTCTGGGTTGGCTGGCTCTCAGCAATCTCACTCCTTCACTCACACCCAGAGACTGCAGCGCCTCCACCAGGCTGTCCACAGGACCACCACTCAACTGAACATGCAAATAATCATGCTTAATAAATCATTCATGAAGGATGCCTACTTGATGCACAAATACAAAATCCATCTAGCCAGACAGATACAATCTAAAACTCTTCTTCTTAAATAAAAATGTACATACTGCATGCATATGTGTGTGTGTGTGTGTATGTGTGTGTATACACACTAAATAAATTTACTAAAATATTTGTTCTTGTAAATAGCATTCCAGTCTTTATTTAATATTATTTTGTTAATAGTATTTTGTTACGTCTTATTTTCAGTTAAACAAAAAGTAAAAAAAAAACAACCAAAAAAACACGTTAAATCCACAGTACTTTTTAGCCCTCTAGAGGTTGAAGCATAAAATTACAATTTTCTTTGCGGAGGAACATCTCTTTGGTAATACCGTGAGTTGTTCTTCGGCTCTGCTATTTTGCAAGAGAGAATCTAACGGCTTGGGTCACGTGCTGTGCACATGGTTACATGTAAATGCATTATTGTGAATCTCACTGATTATATTCAATTTCCCCCAATAACGAAAGGCAGACTGTTATCCAAAAAAATGGATTCATGAAATGGATTCATGTTGCTTATTTGTAACGGTCGTTTTGACTTGTTGGAAACAATTGTTTTAAAAAAAGTTTAAAAATGTT
>JAUZSZ010000115.1:16630747-16643940 GCA_034780575.1 Labeobarbus marequensis | reverse complement strand
CAAATCCTCAGAGAGTTCTTTGCCATGAGGTGCCATGTTGAACATCCAGTGGTCAGTATGAGAGAATTGTACTCAAATCACCAAATTTTAACTGCTCTAATACAAGATACACAAATTTGTATGGTCCTGTCAAACAGACAAAAACATGAACATGATGAATAGGACATGTGGCTTTGCATGGTTAAAAGAAATATAGCTGTTATCATTTAGGGTGTACTCACTTTTGTTGCCAGCTTTTTTGACAATAATGGCCGTACCTTGAGTTATTTTCAGAGGACAGTAAATCTTCACTGCTATAAAAGTTGCACGTTGACTACTCTAAAATATTTCCAAGTTTCATTTCTATAGTATTGTCCCTTGAGAAGATATACTAAAATGGTTGCTGAAATTTGAGGGGTGTACTCACTTTTGTGAGATACTGTATATATATGTATAGATCAGTGGCCCTTGGCTTGGTATTGTTGGCAGAATTCGGCCGTCGGCGAAAACTAATTGAGGAACCCTGCATTATACCCTTTAATAACCCTTTATAATGCATTATACATAAAGGCTTTATGTAAAGTGTTACCAAAAATCTTTTAAAACTAACTTTTAGATGACATATTTAATACAATGTACTTGTGCGCATACATGCTTTTACATTGTACTTACATGTAAAAAAATCTGCATGTAATTACATCTGTAACTAATCAATGTAATTAACTACCCTTAAACCTAACCATACTACCCATACCTCCCACTTTTTTTATATAGATATAGTAAATACATATTATATAAGGGACTGAGATATCTTCTTGTGTTAGAATGGAATGGATAGGCAAAAATATTTAGCATAAAATGAAATAAAAAGTAGAAGCAACGGAACACCTCTTCTCAAAAACTTGGATGATTTGAGCAATCATTCATGCCTGGAGCACAAAAACAAGTTACCAGTTAAGTATAATAAAAAGTATAAACAATAGAAATAGCCTTATCAAACACCGCTAGCTATAGTTTTTTTTTTTTATTGTAGTTGAAACTATAGTAATCATGCTCGATAAAAACAATCGTAAGTAATTAAATTAGTGTGCTACTGAAGTAGTGATGAACATTAGTGGCGTGTGAGTCAGTACTGATACCTGTGCACACACGTCTATGTGTATCTGAGATCCGTCAGCAGAATCCAGTCAAAATCAAGGCAAATCTATTTGTACGGTGCGTTTCACAATACACATTGTTTCGAAGCAGCTTCACAGAAAATCCTGAATTTAATGTTTATAATATCTTCAAGCCTTACAGTTGCATTTAACAGATTAGAGTTACTGTGAGACAACATAAGCAATCAAGTAGTTGAGATTTTCTATAGTATACATTGCATTACGTGAGTATACTGTATGTATGCTTATTGGATATATTTATATATCATCCAAATGGGCAATAATATAGCTTACATTTTGCAACGATATAAACAATCAAGCAGTTGAGAAATACTCGTGTACTCTCACATCCTCTCCTCTACCAGTCTCTGTTTTAATAAAGCTGCTGCTGTATGAGCCAGAGGTAATGCATGTCAGGACGCATTCTCTCATTACACGTGTTTAACGTGCTGCTGCCCCACACACATCTTACAGCAGAAGTGTGTGTGTTTGAGATAGCCTTGAGAATACACACATCAACCCCCAACCTCAAATGAACACATGAGCACACGTGAAAGAATCAATTAGAGGCAGGACTAGCAATGGAGGGCTGCACCTGCACAATGGAAAGTATCATTTCAGCACGTGCTTCATCATCTGTTGCAGTCTGATTGCTAGATTTTACATATTCTGAACAAAATGTGGTGTGTGTCTGTGCAAAACTCACTGCCATGGTTCAAGTGTGATCTGAATAAATGCCAGCATATACCAAGGCAGTTGCTAGGATGTTCTGAGCGACTTAGTGCATTGCTCTGGGATTGCTATAGTGTCCTTGGTGGTTGCCAATGCATTTATATGTAACTGCTAGTGTGTTCTGGCCAGTTGTCCCAATCCCAGTGTCTTGATTCCTCCTTCAAAGTGCATGGTTGCAAGTTAAAAATTCAGTCATACTTTATTCGGTCTGATTCTCACTATTAACAAACCATTAACTGTGACTTTTGCCTCAATTAACTCCTAATTTGGTGCTTATTAATAGTTAGTAAGGTAGTTGTTAAGTTCAGGTATTGGGTAGGATTAGGGATGTAGAATATGGTCAGGCAGAATATGTGCTTTATAAGTACTAATAAACAGCCAATATGTTAATAATAGGCATGCAACTAGTTAATAGTGAGAATTGATCCCTATGCTAAAGTGTTACCACATTTTAAATAGATTTTTGAAGGTTACATTTTGTTTTTAATTAAGTCATAAGAATAATTCATTGAATTGTTTTTGAGTGGTTGTACCCTATGAAATTTTACAACCTGAACTAATCTTATCTGATATATTAGGAAATGTATTTACCTGGACACACAGTCATGAGGGTCTTCTCACAGGCCTTGTCTATGATATCATTTCCTGTATTATATCTTACTTTATCTTAAATATTTTTGCACATTGGTTCACCACGAGTTTGATTTGCTGAACAAATGTTTGTCAAATATTTATATTTTTACAAAGCTGCTTTAATGCATTTTTAACTATATAATTTAGTGACATTTTAGGAAATAACAAACAAACAAAAAACAACCATCCTCAAATGAGAGTCCTGAACTGACAGTTGAAACTTTTTTAACAATGTTTATTCACTTTTTAACAAATTACCAAAATAAAAAAATGTCATTCTTCAATGAGCCTTTTTTTTTTTACTAGGAGGAGCAACTTAAGTCTCACGAGACACGGTTTCGAGCCATTTCTGCTGAGCTCCAAGAACTGCGCTCTACGCCCCAAGACCGCAAGACCAAAAGCAGGGACCAAGAAGAGTACAAGCAAAGAGAAGAGTATCTGGACTTTGAGGTGAAAAACATTTTCACTACACTCTACCTTCCTTCACTCTTCACTCTATTTATAGATCTTCCTAAATGTATCTTGTAGAAAACACGTTACGGAACCTATGCAATGCTGCTGAGAGCTAAGATCCGCATCGGGGAGACGGACCTGGAGGCATTTGAGGCTCATTTGTTTGATGATGGCGGCCTGCAGAGAGCCCACTCCAGCCCCACGTTACCCCAAGACAACAGCCATGCCAGCAGCACCAAAGAGTCGAGCAGGAGCAGCAGCAGCAGCAAGAGGACCAAACGCTCAGACAGTCAGAGACACAGCTACAGACATGCTGTCAAACAGTGAGAGAACCCAAGTGGAAGGGGTTGTTGAATATAGAATCGCTACCAGGGCGGCTGCAGTTTACTTTGATGGCTGTTCTCAAGTCGTCATGATTACGAAACTGTGGTTGGGGTTGCTGTGCCCCACGTGACCGCTGGTAAAGCATGCTTTTCTGGCCAGTAACCGCAAGCCCAAATCTGCCAGCGAGCAGATGAGGAGGAGCACCAGCCTCACATTGTCTTATTTCTGTCAGTCTGTGTTTTCGCCACAAACCTGTTCGGTTTATCTGTGTATTCTGCTTGTTGCTCGTTGGTTTAAACACTCGTGGCTTTTCATTTGAACAAGCTGAAGTGCAAACTTCATCTGAGCGACAGCCAAATGAGAAGCGAGCCTCTTTATCGTGTGAACATGATGTTCACTTTATATATTTAAAGCATTGTAGATTTTGCTTTTTAGATCATTTCATCATTTGAGGTCGATCAAGCGCTTTAACTCGTTATGGGAAGTTCAAGAACTTAGTCTGTATAGTCCTTTAAACCTTCTTAAAGCACGTCTCAAAGCATGCCTAAGATGTTTGAAGACAATCAGTTCCTCATTTGGTACAATTACTAAGAATATGAATGCATTATTTTTTTTTATACTATGACAGCAGACTAGTGATAATGACAGTGCAAATAGCACATTCCTTGTGAAAAATAGGTGTGCTTAATTGTATTGTATGGATGTGCACTTGTAGTGCACTTCAAATCTTAAAAGTATATTTTTAAGAAACTGTACTTGAGGATAATATAATATTAATGAAGTTAAGGCCACTTATGTGTACTTAGAGTACTCTTCCTTGACTGTTTCTTAACACACTTTGTAATGATATCACATTTAAAATTACTTTGAAGTACATTTGAAATCATTACATTTTAATAATCTTTTGTTGTGCTTTAAAGTAGTACACTTATTTTGATGTGACTAACATAGTTAAACACTGTGGTTTTATTTGATATTACATTTAAGATAATTCTATTTTAAATGTACCAAATTGCAACTTTATTACAAATGTGTAATTAGAAAAATGTTTATATAGTATACAAGTTTCAGCAGAACATTAAAGTATATTTTAGTTTACCATAAATGCTTGTCAGTATAATTTTAATCATATTTTAAAGGCACTTGAAGTTATGAAATTACAGTTAAAGTCCTACTTGAAATGCAATGAATTGTATTTAATACATTATCATTTAATTGCAGATAACAAGCAGTTAGGTGTCCAGTAAGTGCTCTTTTTAAAAGTATGCTGAAGTGCACTTCTTTTTCACAAGAGATTAGTGTACATGCTGTCATCATTTCAACAGGAATATCTGAATGACTTTACTCAGTGCACAATGACACAGTGACCAATTACCATGTGAAACGGATGTTAAAATCCATCACAATAATCAACCCCATTGTATTATGTAGTGTAATGTGTATTTAAAATATGTATTGAGCTTGAGAATGACGTGATGCAAAATCTGTTTTAAAACCCTTTCGAGATGGCCAAGCCATTGAATTAATTCTCAGGCACTCATTTTCAAATTTATGATCCATTCAGTGCTGTGGTAAAACTGGAGGCACTAAAAGCTGATTTGTTCATAACCACATCTAATACCTCAATTGCACTGAGAGACCTGCTCAAGGGAGTGTCATTTGGTCGGAAGTAATTCTACCTGTTTACAAACTGGTGTGTTCTTATGTTCAAATGAATTTGTGTGAAGTATTGCTGTATAGGAGAGTGAAGGTAAGCTTCTATGCTCCTTATCATAACCTCATTAATTGTCTTATTGATATCAGAAACGTGACGGATCCAAGAAATTGTAAAGCTTGTAAAACAATACTCTAATGCAAATCCAGGTCATGAAGATCTAACTGACTGTTAACACTGCCAGCATATAGATCAAATTTAGACATTGACACAAAATACAAAAAAAATTATTTTGACATGACCCAAATTCCATCAAATGGCACTTCACTAGTGTTACGCTTCACTGCACTATGAATAATAGGTGTATTTAATGAAGTTATTTATATATTTTGAACATTTATTATCTGTCTTGTCTATTTGTTTATGACTGAAGCATATTGATTAAAAGGTTTATATACAAGTTTTTATAGGGAGCACTTGACCACTACAAGTAGTTTGGTGTCACCCAAAGATTTTGCTGTAAATGTAACTTATTCTTATAACTTAGTTTTTGTGTTTGATGTTATCCATTCTAGATGTATATAATGTGAATATTATGTTACAACCACTCAGTAAAAAATGCTATAATGTTAGTATGTTTGGAAGGCATTTCTTATTACTATATTCAGTTATAAAATAAGACAGAATAATGAAATAACTTTATTAAAACAAACACATTTATTCAGCCTCTGAACAAGCATATAACTGCAACCAAACATGCACATAAATAAACAGTATTGGACAGATGTCTCCAGACGTATCAGAAAATTAACCAACGTGATTTAAATTATCACATCTTTGCATTTTCCTAAGGTTGCATATATATCAAAACAGAGCTTACTAGAAACATTCAAGAAATATTCCAAGATTACAGCTGACGACAGTTGCATTGCTGTTAAATTACTGTGAAATCTCAGATAGAGTGGTTGTTTAGAAAGAAGTCTGCACTAAGACTACAGCTTCACTCCAGACCATTTGAGTATCTTAAAGCAACTGATTTCTGTCATGTCTTACTGTTATGTAAGACCAACGACGGCTTTTGACCTCAAAACGATCCTTTTCAATTCCTCCTGCGGTGTGCTGTATTTCCACTTTGAGATGATGAACAGTCCACCAGTTCGCACACAGTTCCACCAGTTCGCACCTAAAAAACCAGTCAAATAAAGTGCCAAGTTGTCCTCAAAGAATAGATCCTGATAATCAGTGATTGGCCACTGCAGGATTTCCCATCTCCTCTTCAATGGACTGACTCCCAAAGCCACTGTCCGCTTTAGAATCTGGAAGAAAGGAAAAATGTTTTATTCACAATTTACTGTTCAAAGGTTTTGTGTTGGTGTCCGAGGTGAAAGGTTTCTCTGCCAGAGTGTGAACCTCTACCTGTGCTCTGCTTGTCCTCTCTGGGTTGGCTGTCTCTCAGGAGCCTCACTCCTTCACTCACACCCAGAGACTGCAGCGCCTCCACCAGGTCGTCCACAGGACCACCACTCAACTGAACATGCAAATAAACATGCTTAATAAACTACTCATAATGGATGTCAAATGGCAATAAATGTACAAATACAAAATCCGTCTAGGCAAACAGATACAATCTACAATTCTTCTTCGTGAAAAAAATAAATCAATAAATAATTAACATTAAATACATTTCTTAGATAGTAAACATTTAATATAAACTAATAAATACTAACTAAATTTACTAAAATTTATTTGCTTTACATTGTGTAATTAGCAATCCACTCTATATTTAATATTTTAAACATTTTAAAATTTTCAGTTAAATAAGTCAAAAAAGATGTTAAATCTACAATCGGTACTTTTTAGCCCTCTAAGTTTCTTGCGGAGGAACACGTCTTTTCGGTAAGAACATAAGTTGTCCTTCGGCTCCGCTATTTTGCACTGCACAGTTACTGCACAGCAAATGTGATGTTATGCAAACTATATTTTATGAAAAGCCATATTTTATTACTAGCACTGATACTTTCCCTTTTTGCTTGCAAACTTGTCAGTGTTCATTTGTTGTGAATTCCAGCTGTTAGGACACTGCACATTGTAGTAGTGGCCTAGTCTGGTTTTCTTTTGTATTTATGAATATGTCAAACACAGAAAGATGAATGACAGAAGTCTGCCGTTTCCTGCTAAAATCGTCCTGACAGCTTTAAAATATAAATAATTATCATTAAGCTAGTGATTTGGGGTAAGGCAAAATGCTGTTTGTAAGATGTAAATAGAATGTATTTGCTCTTTATTTACATTTTGTTCATTTAAAAAAAAAAAAATTTAATATTACTTCCAGTTGATTAGTAACACTTTAAATGGAAGGTCAAGCCATATGACATGTGGGATATGACAAGGTGCTACACTGTGTATTGCACATTTTGTTAAATAAAATAGTCATCCAAGTAATCCATGAATACAGAAAATTTGCATAATGTGCAGCAAACATACTTCATACTACAGTTAGAGTCATTAGTATACTGCTCCAAACAGCAATGTGTCAATGCCTATTTAATATTATAACAGAATTTGCCAATTCGTGAGAACAACGACAGTCTCTTACCTGGTAGTTCTCGAGAAGCTTCTGGCAGGGCGAGGCACTATCCTGGTACAGGTGAGTCAGTGTGAGCATGCCCAGTTTTTCCGCCAGCTCTCTCCAGGGTACGTGGTCTTCAGTGAGAATACTACACAATTTTGTGAGCATCTCACTGTCCAAACCTTGGTTCACTGCAGGAGGACAAATACAGTTCAGTCACATGCTAGAAGCATGAGTTTGTGAGAACAAAGCATGCGTCTAAGTCTTATTACCTTCCTCAGTGCTTATTTTGGTCCTCTTGGGGGCGAGTGAACTGGACTTGGGACCTTTCCTGCCATCTAAAAGATCTCTAACCTGTGGAAGACAGTGGGGTTTCATGAGGTTACATCTATTACATCCACCTTTAAATGTTCACATATTATACTTGGATACTACAGATACAAAAGCTCAAACCTTTTGGCATTTGGCCAGATCAAATGGTGTGTGTCCCGCAGCAGGTCTCTTGCGTGGGTTAAATGTTCCTCTTTCAGATGATATGGACATGCAGTGAACTTGCTGAACCATGAGATCTGGACGCTGCCTGTCGACTTCATTCTTCTCGCTCTCGTCATCTTCGTCTGAGGAAGACGAGCTCTGGAAAAAAAGTGGCTCGTCGTTTTCCATGCGTTTATCAGCACCTAAAAAAAAAGACAGTGATCATTATTCAAACAAAGCTTTGTTTTACTGAACCCAAAGTTGACTTATTTCAGTTATTGGCTCTGGATATGATCATTCCAATTTCAATGGATGATATTCAGTTCAAATGTCATTAATTTTGAACGATATAATGAATGTCAATCACACGCTATACAGTAAATGTTCATCTTTGCTCGAAACAAAACAGCATGAGCATGTTCTTAATGGCTTTTCACTGTGGTTTCTAGGCCTTCACAGATGTTTAAGTACCTCATATTTGTATTAAATTTGTAGGAAAGAATCTTTCTCAGTTACCTGCAGCTATCAGCATGGAGCAGAGAGGTGGGGAGCCCTGACCGGCAGCAAAGTGAAGAGGACTGTTGCCCTCATAGGTACATGCATTCACATCAGCCTTCAGCTGTAACAGAAACAACAAACATAAAAATTTGTGGTTGCTGTATGCTGCAGAACTGTTAAATTAGGTGAAACTGTTCTAGTATTTGTGTGATTCTGAACCTCCATGTGTGTACTAGCTGCCAGTGCATCACAGTGATATTTGAGAATGACAGCAGACCTATTCATATCTATGTTTGATCATGGTGTTGTAAAATACACTTGTTCAAAAGTTTGGTGTCAGAAATGAATAATTTTATTCAGCAAGGATGCATTAAATTTATCAAAAGTGAAATGCTGTTCTTTTAAACATTTTATTTAAAGAATCCTGAAAAAAATGTATTTAAAAATAAATGTACAATTTAAAATATAATTTTTACAGTATTACTTACTGATGTAACAAGTATTTACTGAACTAAACCAAAACTATGACCACAGAACTAAGAAATCTGAACTGTTCAACTCTTTAGCACTCTTTTACCTCAATAATAAGATAACAGGCCAGTTTCAAAAGGTTGTCCCTCACTGCCAGGTGTAGTGCTGTGCAGCCACTTTTCTGCTCTGGCATGTTAATCTTTGCTCCTGCCTCCACTAACAATCGAAGACAGTGCTCTCCATCTTTCTTTACTGCAAGATGGACTGGATACTGACCTAAGAAAGAGGGGAAAACAAAAATGTTCACAGCATGTTCACATGTGTGATGCAACCTTTTCAACGAAGACTGAGAGACAATACCATGTGTATGTCTCACCTGAGAAGTCAGCAGAGTTTATTAAATGGGCATGGCGCTCTCCCAGCAAACCCAGGATCACTCGTAGTATGGCCTCATCACCGGTGTGAGCGGCCAAGTGAAGCGCTGACCGGCCCTCTTGGTCCAGCAGGCTCGGGTCTGCACCTGTTTTCATCAGCATCTCAACTAACTTGGCCTGCTTTGTGATCACAGCCAGATGCAGTGGAGCCTAGAGAAGAAAAGAACGATGAACTTAATAACTTAATAATAAATAAAAATCAAATAAACATTAAAATGAAAAATAACAATCTGTTAAATTACCTGATTGAGGTTGTTGAGTTTGTTGATAAACTTCTGCTGTGGAGTGTTGTTCAGGGCCTGAATAAGCTGTTGTACCACAACAGGTTGCTGATGGATAATGGCCAAGTGCAAAGGCCTATGGGAAAATAAATACAATACAGATTAATATTTCAAGTTTGAGCAATTCAATGCTATTGTATCTGTGTACCATTGTTAAATGTATTAAAAATGTCACTACAATGTTATTTACATTTATTCATTTAGCCGATAATTTCATCCAAAGTAACTTACAATACACTAACTATACTAGAAAGGTTTAAAGGTAGTATAGTAGTATTTTTGACGTGTTAAGTCAGAGATGTGAAAAGACATACGTGTCTCCGTTCTCATCTTGCACTCCACACAGATGTCTTTGAAGGACCAGCAGAGGGCGCACATCCCCTGTGCTGCAGTACTGTAACAAAGCACGAGCAGAGAACTTTGCCATCAAAGTGGCATGACTCTGCAGAGCTGTGGCTGGAAACGATACAGGAAGGAAATATACATCACTTAGCGCATATGCACCTAAAATCTCGATGTCTTGATTTTAGCAGGCGTAATTCTACTCACCAATCTGAAAGAGCTGCTGTTGCATTTGAGAGCCAGACTGAGTTTGTGTGTTTGTCGACTGATTCTGAGATCTGTCAGTCTGTGGGGTGGAGCCTGACATTTGTGCCCCACCGCTAAATCCACTACATCCACCAATATAATACCCTGAACCATCCATCGGATGATTAAATTGAAAACCTAAGGGTGAAATTGACTATGTTACATATATGAACGGTCTTGTGTACACATGAATAATTGAACTGGCAATCTACACAGGAAGCCTCTGTGTTTAGGAATATAATTTGCTATACCTCCTCCCATTCCTCCTCCTCCTGTTCCAGATCCAGGACCTCCAAAGGCTCCTGCTCCTCCTTGAGGTCCTCCCCGCCAGTGATCATAGGGTTGAGGAAGTGCCTTCATCCTCTTCCTCTGAACCTCTTCTTTGTCTGTGGGGAAACAGGAGCCAACATGTCATCAAAAGTGAGAAATATATCTGATGGATCAAAACTACTGTTTGGGGTTAGTACGTTTTTTTTTAAGGAATTAATATGTTCAATACTGTTTGCCAGGATGGATTAAATTGATCAAAAAATGACAGCAAGACATTTGCAATCAAATGTTTCAATTCTATTTAAGATAAACACTGTTCTTCTGAACTTTCTCTTCAAAGTATTCTGAAAAAAAAATATACAAGGGTTTCCACAAAACTGTTTTCAACTTGGATATTAAAAACTGTTTCTGAATGATTTCTGAAGGATCATGTGACATTGGGTTCATGACTGCTGAAACCAACCACAGACATGCACAATGTACATAATGCCAAAAAGGAAGTGAAATAATTAAGCTACAAATGAGACATAAACGATCCCCATATGTATTTTAGAACAGTTTGTCTTAATCAGTTGGTTTAAATGCTTTCTTCAGTCTTAAGGACCGATATTTAATATAGCACTACTAACCTTGATTGTGAGGAATATACGTGAATTGCTTGGGTTCGCTGCAGTCACCTCCCTTCTTCCTCTTGAGCTGCAGGAAGACTGTGACAGGACGTGTGATATCTGTGCAGCGGTATGGTGGGGTCTTAAACACAATCGCATACTGATGGGAATAAAAACAGTGTTATTAAACATTTGTTGTAAAAGGCTAAACTGCCTCTGATGACAAAATCTGGAATAGTCAACCATGTTATGCATGTGTCAATTTATAACAAACCTGTTTGTGGACATCAGTAGGGGAGAAGTCTCCAAATGCCTCCCATCCTCCATCATCTTCCTCTTCATAAAAACGAATGTCAATATCATCTGGAAATGAAGGAAAATATACATCATTTGATCTAAAAGGATGGGAAGGACTGTCAATGCTTTTTGAAATTAGAAAATCATAATAACCTTTTTGAACTTTATCACAGAGCAGAAAGATCTCTTCTCCTCCCAGCACTGATCCAGAGGTTTTGTCCATGCGGGAGATCTTCAGATTTGAAGCATTTGGTGATTCTGGACAAAGATCAGCACATTTTACTTTAGTTATAACAAGATTATATAACAACACATACTTTTCTAATTTACACTGCCGTTCAAAAGTTTGGGTCGGTAAAGTTTTTTAGAAAGAAGTGCTGCTGAATGTTTTTGTGGAAACATTGATAGATTTTTTTCAGGATTTTTTAATGGATAGAAAGTTCAGAAGAACAGCATTTATTTCAAATAGAAATCCGTAACAATGTAAAAAATGTAAAAAAGTAGAAACAGATGTATCAGTAACAATGTAAAAGTTTTTACTGTTACTTTTGATCAATTTATTGCATCCCTGCAGAATAAATGTAATTTCTTTCTAAAAAAAAAAGTGACAATTACATTTAAACAGGAAATTAATTATAGAACAATTTTACAGTAAAACTAAATTGTAAAGTAAAATAAAAGACGCTAAACTAATTAAAGTCTTAAACAATTAAAAAGGAAAAAAATAAAACTTATCAGGTATTTGATTAATTCAAACTATATATGAGTAAAATCTAACTTTCATTTAAATCATACTGTTTATACATATTTTAATTTATTTTGGTAGATATGACCTCTCAACATTGAGGCAAGTCCTTATTAAAAGTTAATTGAAATTAAATTCATTAATTCTCTTATGTTGTTTGGCAGGACTTACTACTGTCATAGATAGGGTTGGAGACAACTGGCTTCAAGGCTCTCGTGAAACTCCCATTGCTGTCCTGCAAGTAAGCAGTGAACTTTAACCTCACAATGTTTAGGTCCATGTTTTTGCCCAGTTCTTTGGCCTCTTGCAAACTAGCCTGTTCCTCTGCATCTGAATGAGAGTAATAGAGAAAGCTTGTCAAATGAAGAAAGTAAGCATTAGAGAGTTACTATATGTCCAGTTGAATAATGAAATCACAGACTTACCAGTAAATTTATATCCAGGCTCTTTTATCCTCCTCTTCTCTTCTCTCAGCCTTTTCATTAATACTTCAACCACTCCTCTCTTAGTGACATGGAGGATGCCTAAATTACTGAATCTAGACATAGAGGATGTGAGGATGAATTAATACCACACAAACATCACTCAAAAACCACAAGCGTCACATGATACACACACAATGCCTTACGCAATTCACTTTAATCATAATAACAAAGAAAGTGATCATATGAGCATGATGAACAGTAATAGTGTTCACTCACTGTGCTGTGAGATCATTAGGCCCGACATCAATGGTGCATATCCCGTTGTCATTACAATGGCGACCCACAAGGCTGTGCGCGTGAACACGTGGGGGGTCCGTGTGCGTCACTAGCTGAACCTCTACGCGAGCGTTACCCACGTAGTTTGACACCTGTAGAGGGAGAAAGCATGTGTTTATAAATGTACTGTTAATTTAAAAACTTAATCGCTACATTTACATGTGGCATAACCCACCTTGACTGTGGGATACGTCCTTCTGTTCCTCTCACTGGAGGCCCCTGGCAGACCACCATGGGATGGGCCCTCACATTCATAACGAAATCT
>JAUZSZ010000115.1:16537315-16548302 GCA_034780575.1 Labeobarbus marequensis | reverse complement strand
GGTGACACTCACATGTTTTCAAACATAGAGCTTTGATTTAGGACTAAAGGCTAAAACTTTGGACATAGTAATTTCATTAGTTCATTGGTATTTCTTTTGAAATAATATTGAACTCAATATTCATTATTCATTATTCAAAATTTCATTAACATATTTAATAAAAATGTATTATTACATATATGTAATAATACTATTTTAATATACTTTAAAATATCATTTAGTTCTGTGACGCAGCGCTAAATTTTCATCAGCTATTACTCCAGCCTTCAGTGTCACATGATCCTTCAGAAATGTTTCTTGAGCAGCAAATCAGCATATTACAATGATTTCTTAAGTATCATGTGACACTGAGGACTGGAGTAATGGCTGCTGAAAATTCAACTTTGACATCACAAAATTCAACTTCGACATCACACAGAAAGAAACACAGCTATTGTTTGCAAAATGACAGTGTATTGTTATAGTTGCATTGTATTTAAACAAGTTAAGTGTTTAAAACTTTCTTTAAAATCCTTGCAGTTTCTCTCTCTCTCTCTCTCTCTCTCTCACACACACACACACACACACACAATGCCCACAATGGATTTGAAAATCCATTGCAACAGCTTGTGTTGCCTGGAAACAAAATGTTTTTTCCTCTCACTGAATCTGGGTCTAAAGAATTAGTTCAAATGTCAAATGTGAGAACTGTGAAAGACACTTTCTCTACACATGTCTAAGTAGCTTTTCAAGCGCTGTGGGTCAAAGTTAGTTCACCACCAGGGGTCATTTTCATTATGACAGCAAAATGCATTAGCTAGCTGAAATGCTTTCTGATTGGTTGCTGAAATATTGGCTACCAAATTTGCACAATGGTGCTAATTGACATACAAGTTGGAGACAGTCGCAAGCCTTGCTCAAATACCTGTGTATGTTATTGGCAACTGTACAAACAAAAACAGCCGAGGCACAGGTCTCATTAGTGTGTACTGTAGCATCAGCCATTGCTCCTGACCACCCAGAGCTAATGCACTGCTAGTGGAAGCTTTCCTCAGCTACAACATATTCTCTACTTTATAGCCCAAGTCTCTCTCTGCCCGCACCTTAAGATCATTTCATACCATACCATAAGTCATAGATTACTGACACTTGCAAATGTACGTTACTGGTAATAATTAATCAAGCTGTGAGTCAGCGTTTAAATATTTAATACAGGTTTCAAAACAAAAATACTCCATTGTTGTTTTTATGGTTATATGTTTATATGAACTATTATCAGTAAATATTCACTTGGTTAGCTCTACAGTTTACTTGAATCAGTTCTTGATTATGATGTGTGACATTAGGGTGTCTGAAAGGCAGTTCGGTAATCAGTGATGCATTCTCATCAGCAAGGCAAGCAATATATGAAAAGTAGTTGGGAAATTAATGTGATGTACCTGAGTTCACTTTTGTTGTACAGCACTGACATCTACTGGTGACTCTTGAGTAAGCGTCCTGCGTGAGGCTTGATCATTGTAGTCCGTCATAGTCATCAACTATTTGAATTCCCTGATTCAAAAATGACGAAATTTACAGTAGATCTCTTCTCAACAATACAATCTCTATTCTTGAGTTCATATTTGAACACTAAATTAACAGACTGCCATGATTTTTTTTTTTTTTTGCCATTTATCTTGCTAACAGTTTAGTGGTTCACAGTTTCCTAAAGAAAAACTCTGCGGTATAAAAGTCTTTCTCCACAGTGAGCTCTAGACAAAATATTTGATCATTGTTTATACAAAACCACTAAAACATCTGTTTCTGTAAGTATGGTAAAGCAGAAAAACTATACTGTTTCAACTAAAACACTGACTCATCCTTTGACTAAACAATAAAGGGAAAGGGAGTGTGGCCAAGTATCATGACCCATACTCTGAATTTGTGCTCTGCATTTAACCCATCCAAGTGCATGCACACAGTAAAGAACATACACCCGGAGCCGTGGGCAGCCAATGCTTGCCTTGCTCAAGGGTCTTATCTCCACCTTACCTTGGTGGAGAGGGTGCTGGTTATTCACTCCCCCCACCTACAATCCCTGCTAGACCCAAGCCTCAAACTCACGACCTTTGGGTTACAAGTCTGACACTCTATCCATTAGGCCATGGCTGCCCACTGAATGAATGTCATAAATCCAAGTTTCCTCACTTACTGCTGCCAGGGAGGGCCTCCAAGCTATTCATATCTCTTAAAGGTTAAACAGTTCTCTCAAAAATGAGAACTCTATCATCATTTTCACCCTGTTCCAAACTGTTATGACTTTCTTTGAAGAATTTATCCATTGTTTCTATGCAATTACAGAGTCCTGGGGCTTCTGAGCTTCAAAAATGAGAAATATCATAACTTTGAGTGATTTGTTCAATTTTAAGATTTTTTTTTATGAATGAAAAAAGCTAAGATCTTTTTATGTTTTAAAAGAGATATCACCAAGGCTGCATTTATTTGATAGAAAATTCAGTAAAAACAGTAATATTGTGAAATAAACTCCATAAATCTTATTTTAATATCTTATTTTAAAATCAAATTCATTCCTGTGACACAAAGCTGCATTTGTCTTCAGTGTCACATGATCTTTCAGACCCTATTCAAATATACTGATTTGCTGCTCAAGAAACTTTTCTTATTATTGTCAATGTTGAAAACAGTTGTGGTACTTAATATTTTTGTAGAAATTGTGATACTTTTTTCAGGATTCTTTGATTATTAGAAAGTTCAAAAGAATAGCATTCATTTAAAACAGAATTTTTTTGAACAACGTCTTTTTAATATTTATAGTGAATTATCCCTTCATGCTTTTTGCTATTACATATATATATGAGATAGAAAAAACATATAGAAGTACAGGAATGAAATAGTGGAGTTTCCTCTTAAACTGAATACCCCCCCCCCTGGTTTTATTATAAAAACCATTGTCCTTTTATCTTCTTGTAATACACTTTAATTCAGCTTTAACATCCCTTCCCTGAGCTACTTAAGTGTCGAGTGGAGACAAGAGCAGCAAGAGGTGATAAGAGCGTAACATTTCTGGTGACCAGCCAAGAGAAATGGACTGCTTCCTCACTCATACAGTCAAGTGTGTGTGTCTAGCACCTCTGAGCATGTAAAGCCTGAGAGCTGACAGGGCTCATTGTTCCAGGCTCTGCGACCTTTCCACGGGGAGTAAGCTGGACGTGGGTGGTAGGGGCACATTTCCGTGGATTGTTGGAGGTCTTTGAAACTATTAAGATGAGGGAGGGGAATAGATAGAGGTGGGGGACGCAGGGAGCGGAGGGGAGTGGACTGACAGGAGAAGGGAGGGAGAGGATCATTTTCGAGATGGGGCGGAGAGTTTCCATAAGGCACCAGAGAGCAACAGCTTTACAACATCTTGTTCTCTCTTGTTTGTAGGGTTTTGAGGAGCACACAGATATGGTGGTGCTGAGGTTGGCCGTGCTACTCCAGGGGCTGCTTCTCGCAGCACGATGTGAAGTCAGAGCCAGAGACCCAGAAGTAGAAGAGGAGGACGAGCTGAAGGACATTTCAGATGGTGGTGGATGGGACCATAGAGTTCCACTGGTTGGGTTTGGAGCACCTCGTCATGGTCAAGGACTAAACAGGCAGAGCCCTGATGACTATGGATCTGTCCACCATCCACTCGGTCATGGACACCATGATCCCATTCATGGACATCTTTCTCTGGACGCGCCCGAGGGAACAGGAGATCCATCAGATCCATCAGCTCAGGGCTCTTTACTCCGCACTGGGTAAGTGTTGCTGTTCCTCATTCATTCATCATGCTTCATTTGATTCAAACACATAATCGTGAGCACATTGTACAAAAATACATAGTAATTTCTTGAGGTTTTAGCTTAAAAAGGGGGTTGTTCTCCCATAATCTGGCTCATTATGTGCATGTCATAAAAAAAATGGTTTGCATGGTTTTAGAGCTCATTATTTTTCCTGCAGAGCCACCCAGGTTGAAGCAGAGCAGCAGCTTGTGAGGTTGTAAAAACAAAGTAAAGTTGGGTTCCTCTCCATCTTTTCCTCAAGTTTCTTATCCTCTTATCAAAGATAATTGTGTAACCATATCTTTATTTTCACTTTTAATCAGTTTAACACATCCTAGCTGAATAAAATAATACATCTCTTTCAAAAAATATGCCAAGTGAAAAAGCAGAGTAGCTTGTGAAAACAAAGTAAAGTTGGGTTCCTCTCCATCACTTCCTCAAGTTTCTTATCTTCCCCATCTCTGGTACAATCAGCATTTGACTGATGTGGAGGCCAAACACAGGAAAGCGTTCCAGCAAACATTTGGAGGTACCTGTTACTAAGAAAATTATGACCCTACATCTCCACAAAGTGTCAAGAGTTTCCATATGTTTTCTCTTAACTCTGGCTAATACATATAATTCAGCCTAATTACCTGGAGCACATAGGAGCTGAATGTTTCCTGCGCTTTGAGATCAGACTCAGTTTAATCTTTGTACAAGAGCTGGGTCACTCTTTGCGTCAGCCCACGGACATTACACCCCAATTTGCTCAGCAGCAGGCTTGGGTCTCTGATAAAACTCTCCTTTTGTATTTAATATGTTGTCCTTGTGATTAAAAGAAGAACATCTGGTTTGGGTCTGATTAGGATCCCATTACGGCCCCATTCAGAATTGAACTGGGAATTGCCTCTC
The DNA here is from genome assembly GCA_034780575.1 of Labeobarbus marequensis. Classification (NCBI taxonomy): domain Eukaryota; kingdom Metazoa; phylum Chordata; class Actinopteri; order Cypriniformes; family Cyprinidae; genus Labeobarbus; species Labeobarbus marequensis. Next base: position 16,543,623 of record JAUZSZ010000115.1, on the reverse strand, counting down.
AAAGTCCAATTCATGTGGTTACTGAATTAGGATTTAATTAGATTTTAGGTAGCAAATACTGTACCGTAGTTTATTAATTACAAAATTCTAATTCAAAGAAATGTAACTTCTGTAGTTTTTAATAAAATATATGTAATTTTTTAAAATGAATTAACAATATCATACACAACATTTATCCAATATATATTTAAATGCCACCTGCAGAAATTGTATATTGGATAAATGTATGTTTTAATTTAATATAACATTTTTCAGTATGAATTAATAATAAACATTATGCATAAAACATTTATTAATAATCAGCTGCATTTGCAATTGCAATGCTTCCTTTTATTTTGTAATGGTAACTTGTCTTTTATATTTTGATGTTTATCATTAAAGCTTGGATTAGGGTTACATAAAAGGTTTGTTAAATAACAGGTGGACTTTAAGGGAGGTCTTGGCCTGTGGATGAAAGAAAAGGTCTTTTTTACAGTGTGGTAAAAAAAATAGAATTTAAATAGAATTTAAAATAAATATTAAAATAGAAAACAGTTATTTTTAATTGCAATAATATTTCACAACATTACTGTTTTTACTGTTTTGCAGCCTTGGTGAGCATAAGAGACTTCTGTCAAAAACATTTAAAAAATCTCACTGACCCCAAACCTTTGAACAATAGTGTACATTATCTGTAAGTAAATGATATCTTGTTCAGTTTAGCTTCTTAAGTAAAAATAATATTGTCTTACGGATGTTTAGATATTTGTATTAAAAACAAGGCCAAAATACCAATTAAGAGAATGATTTTTTGCAGTACACTCCCTGGAAAATGACACAGGACCAACGGAAACTATGAAACAAAGGGGCTAAAGGTTAGAGGTCGTGTCAGTCTGTATGCATGGATATCCGTGGATATCTTCGTTGGGTAAGGATCCCAGGATGAGGGAAGTTTGCTGGAGGGACAGAGCGTCAGATGCTTCCTTCCTGTGAGGGGACACTAATCTGCAAAACGCAAAAGGAAAAGCAGTGTGCTTACAGAGATGTCCAACCATAGAACTATATGGCAGGAAGTGACAAAGTCTGATTTAAGCCTGAAAAGGTGCTGATTAGGGAAAACGAGCTGTTGTATATAAGTATACACAATGTGCAAACATCATTTAAGTATATATAGTATATATATGGCCCAGAATTTAACACCGAGTTCTGTACATAACGTTCTGTTAGTGATGCAGTGAAATTGTAGTTTTTTTTTTGAACAAGTAAACTCACTAAATGGATACAGAAAAGTAAACTACATTGGATTGACAAACAAACTGTCTAATTTGTTTTCCTTTTTGTATCAAGGGTACCAGAATTCGGCTCCAGATCGTTGCAGCTCAATTTAACCTCTTCTTAGGGTTACAGAAGCTAACGTAAACCAGAGATGCAGGCAGCGAGAAGCAAGTCTGTTGTGCACCATCCTTTAATCCTTTAATCCCAGTCTGCCCCAGAATAAAGCAAAATCACAGACTTGTAAACTATAATGATTCATGTGCTTTAGGTAACTTGTCTTGAGATCTTTAATCCCTTTACCTTCAGATCCTATAAATCAATGAGCACATTACAGTCAGCTTAATTATCAAAACAAATGTAATATCAGAGGAATGACTCCTTGTGTTAACTCCAACAACGTCTGCAGTATGATGCCCCTCTGTTTGACATTTTCAGAAAACCTACTGTGTTGCACAAGAATCACCACTTGGATGTTTTGCCTTACTCTGACATTTTGTTTACTGAAAATGTGATTTGTTTTTTGTCACATAGTTTATTCTATTTGGAGACAAGCACTAAAACTGTTTATGCAAGAATAACTGTGGCATGTATGGTATACAATTGTATTTTGTTTCAGCTCAGACCTTGCATAAAGCTTTCTAGGATAAGTCATGCTGTAAGTTTCATAGTCTAATGATCTAAAACGCATTTGGTATTACTAATCATCCATAAATAGTGCTGTTACTTACCAATAGTGTTAGAACGAGCAAACATGTTGGTTTTTAACTGAGGTGCAACTTTGCTTAACTGATTCATTTGGCTATGTTGAATGTGTGTGTGTTAGAACCACACAATATGTTACACAAATCAAAAATTCAACCTGGCGTATTCCCAGTCATTTAGTCATCAAAATTCTTTCGAAAAGTACCAGTCCTGTTGACCTGATCTGCCCTACATTCATGTTTGATTAATGGAGAGACCAATACAGAGTTTCTCATTCTCAAGCTCATACCGAATGCATTAACCATTGACCAAAGACTGAACAATTAGACCCAAAACAGACCCAAAAACTCGGCAGTGGATGTGATGGATTTGCCAGGGAGGTTTTGACTCATCTTGCTTGTGGACTATGAATCATACATCAAGAGGATTGAGCAAGTTAAAACAACCAATTCCAGGATGATGTTCCTCCTCAGAGGACCATTTCCAAATACATCTACCCACAGAGCCTTATCTGTCCAGCCTTTAACTTCAACAAACCTCTGATCTCTGCTCAGTGTTACCGGTTAACTCATAATCAGTAACAAAGACTCATGTCAAAGATCAGCTCTAATGATGTAAAATAACTGCAGCTCATCATCATCAGCTCTGCCGTGATCTCAGGAAAAGGACCTCACAGCTGGACCCAATGAAATCTTAGCGCTGTGTTTTGTCTTTCTGGTCAGCCACCGTCAATCAGTGTATGTAACCAATCTCTAAACCTGTGACTTGGTACGGACCTTCTCTGTCTTTTGTGTGAAGCAATGACCTTTCCATTTTTTTTAAATCTCCTAATTTGTATGCAACAGGTCAAAGCAGGAACAGGGTGTTTGGGCTTGCCCGGGTCAGAAGGGGGCTCTGTTTTTTACAGCATTGTAAATCAATAGAGAACTTTTCATCTCCTTCTCTGCCAGATCAGATCAGGGATGCCATGCTCTGAGCACTATTATCAACGAGTCATGACTGTTGGCACCCAGACACCTATTCTTTGGTTCCTGGTTTGATAGGAAGTAACTGTGTGCCAAAATAAAGTGGATTTGGTGGACACATTGTGTTGTTAGGAATATAAATGTTTGCAGTGTCATTACAATCAAAGTATTTTTTTATTTCCAATACCTAAGACATACAAAGTTAGGTTTTTCACATTTTAATTAACCTTGGGTTAAGGTCTTTTTAAAACCCAGTTAATAGAACCAATAGTTCAGACTCATTCTGATTGAATGAAGTGTTTGCGTTACAGAATATTATTAATGCACCAAGTTGCTCCACGCTCTGCGTAAAGTTGCCTTTCTTCTCCAACATTTGCATACAGTTGTTTCATTTTGCCAGTACTTTCAAGTTGGTCATGAAGTTGCTGTTACCTTCCTGCTTTAACAATGATAAAATGTTTAAATATAGACTAACACACATTCATTATTCATTCAACACAAACAGTTCCTTTGAAAGAAAAGTACAGGTTTTCAAGAGCTAATCAACATAAACATTAATTTAACAGTGTATATTATTTGGATTTAATTATTCATAAATATCCATTTTAAAGGAATAGTGTTTAAATTTTTTTTTCTTTTTGTGGAAATATCTCTGTAATTCTAACTTTGTTCCTCACTAATCTCATACCTTTGATAAGATACATCATATCCAGTTTGACGGTTGAAAAAAAGTTCCAATATTTCAACATATTCAAAGATCAAATGGATCTGAAAATTCTGCATACACATATGATTGGAACTGTTTCAATGTTTCACTCTTGTAATTTTGAATGGTGTTTTGCACCACTTTTAACCCTAAAAAGAGGATATCTACGAAGGTTTACAGTGTGTGAGAAAGTAAAGTCAAGTTTTTCAGCAAGAGACAACCAATCATAAGCTGCTGTAGTGCTTGCCTCATTAAATATTCATGTGCATTGTATAGTCACATAACTTTTAAATACAGAAGGAAACTCTCAAAATGACCCTGATTATTATTTAATTTGTAAAAAGCTGTCTTGATGTGCAGCGCTGGTGCAGGAATCGCAGCATATTTACTCTTAATGTTGCTGTAAATGGTGTTTATTCCAAGAACTTTGAGGAAAACATCCGGCCATTGATTCATCAAACTAATTCGAGATTACCATGGATGCATTCCAAGAAACACATTAAAGGGCTATAATGTGTCATTTGTAGGTTAATATTTGCCTGTAGACAATGAAATATTTTTAGGCTTGACCCTGAGAACTAGGAGAAAAAAGGTTCAGCTAAACAAAAATAACTGCATTATTGCTAAGTGTATTGGTACAATGAACCTCTGGCCTTGACCGAACTGGATACTTCCGATGTTTCCTAACTGCAGAGAATACTTACTAAGTTGTGTGGCTGATGTTCACTTTCCCTTCCAGGAATTGGTGTGCGTTTGTTCACAAGCGTGCTGTTACTGTGGCAATATCCTGTGGAACTGAGAAGTACACCATCAAGTCCCAGAGTCCCTGTCCTAACGGCACCCCAGACTGCCAGCTAGTCATGTAAGTAATACATTATATCTTAAAAGTGAAATAGGTGAAATGTATATTCTGCGCTACAAGCACCAAACCATCACCTGTTCCATCACCTGCCACAGTTGGGATCAGGAAGTAAAAATGCCTTTCATTTTCCCAACAGAGAAATTAATTTTGAATGATGACTACTGAACTTTTAAAGACTTTTTGCTTTTGTTGAAGCCATCGGTCTGCATTACTTGTTTTTTAAATAATTGTGCTCAAGAGTGGAATTACTAATGGGTAACTGTGTTACCCATGATTCTGCAGAGAAATAATCAATTCTCAATCAGAGTTATGTAATTATGAGGAAGAAACTGTGCCAAATGTATACCTTTAAATCAATAGTTTTATATTTATGTTTTTAATTCAATTATGTCATTCTCAATGTTTTATAGGATTGTAGTTTGTCTCATTAAAGACGTCCAGTCTTGTACCTTTGTCTTTTTGTCCACTTCTCAAAGACCTATTTTTTTTTTGTAAACTTGTAATTCATCTCCTAGCTGGCTGGTTTGGTTCATGGTGTATAACTCCTAAACAAAGCCTTTTTAAAATCCCTATCGAAAAATTAATGGGAAAAACATTTATGAAACCTATAGGTTGCTGAAAAAGGGCATTCTATTGGATGAACAAACAGTTAGTCCTGCCCATAAACTCATGTCACTGGTTGAGTCTTTACTGGTTGTTGCATATTATGTTAGAATAGAAAAGATATTTTAACATAAAAACATCGGTATGCATCATAATTTGTATGCAGGTACAAGCTGTCCACTCGGCCAGTGTACAGACAGAAGGAGAAAATCTACACTGCACTGCTGTGGCGATGCTGCCCTGGGCATGCTGGGAAAAACTGTGAGGAGACAGGTACTGATGAGCTTGCTTTATAAGTTAGCGATAAACTGGTTTGCTTCTACACTGGTATTGCCATTTCCAAAAATTTGACATGGGGTTACTCCTCTCTTGTGTACATGTAACAACATTAAAGATCTGAAAACACTGCTTGGCCAAAAGTATATAAACATCCACCTGCTAATGACCAAGCTTGGCTCTTTCATCTACTGTAAATTGGACCAGATTGTCCTAAACAGATGCAAAACGGCTTTTGTAAAAGAAGCTTTTCACTGGTGAGGTGCCATATGTTCTTGAAAACATAAGAATGGCTAAACCAGGCAATTTTCTTTCTCTCTGTTTTTTTTTTTCTGTGCTCAGTCACAGACGGCCATGTCTCAGAATCTGAAGACCCCAGCATGGCAGGCATAGCACATCCAGGGGGACATGAAGCGACAGACCGAAGTATGTGGTGTAAAAACTATTTCATCTTTAAATAAGTTAAAGATCTACAGTTTTGCCATCTGTAATTGAATGAACTCTAATACAACATGGGTAGTTGCATCTCTGCATGCTGATTGGTTAATACAGCATTCTAGCCATGCATGACTATATGCCTGTGACAGACTGACAGCCTGGCTGCTGAAACAAAGTGAGGAAATGACAAAAGTGTGTTTGTGCAAATATTAGCTGGCTATGGGAATGTTATTGCCACACATGCGAGGACGGAAAAGGGCGTATGAGCATTCTGAAGGCAAGGGGCGAGCCTACACAGGGTGTTAACGTGTATGACCGTGCTTCAGTCCCAGCATGGACAAAACAAAAACGGTCTTGGGTAAATACACACATGCACTGGAGCACGCTAGAATAATAGCACGTTTCAGAGGAGGCCATCAAATCCACAGCTCTAAAAATAATCCTTTGAGCCGGTTGTTGGGACACAAACAAAGGCTTTGGACGCACACTTGGAAATTCCCAT
>JAUZSZ010000115.1:16478044-16488875 GCA_034780575.1 Labeobarbus marequensis | reverse complement strand
AGAAAGAGTTAAAGAAATCAATGGCTCTCCCTTACTTTCCTACTATCCATTGGAAGCACAAACACAGAGGACTCCTCAGCCTACAGTAAGTGTTAAAGAAAAGTCTGGTCAATAAAAGCTCAGTAGCGTAAAAGCTCAGTAGCGTGTATCAAATGGCCGTGCTCATCTAGGATTCGTTTTCCACCTTTTAGATCAGAATGATATGACTAAATGGTGGGGGTGATACATCAGCACCTTTATGATGAGATGGGTGATGCATTCGAGGCCAGGTCTGAGGTGGCTGTGTGTGTTTTTCCCTCTTGCTTAGCCATCCTGTCTCCAGAGCAAATCAGGGAGGGTGGGGGGCTGACTTTAGATGGCGCAGCAGCCTGAGGAACGCAGGCAGGGATGTGAAACCTGATCTATACTGCTTCTTAACCCTCCCGCCCCACACCCCCCTTCTTCCCCTCCAACATCCCCATGCTGCCACCTCGCCACAGACTCCCACTGCAATCTGATCCCTTCCACTGTGGCTGAGATTGAAACATACTCCTAAAGGGCTCCAGGGCAACTCAATCTGGGCCTGGCTGATATTTTAAAAAACAGATAGAAGGGAAAAAACATCCGTGTTTGTTGTTGTACCATATTGCAGCATCTTAAGCAATTAAGTGATTGATTTTGCACATTATATGAGGGCAGATCTATGCCAAATAGAATATATGTCAATAAGTAGTAAAACAGGCATTTTTAAATTGAGGGGGGCGCAAGGGATTACTAGGGGGTCCGTCAATATGTTCAGAGAAAATCACTGTAAAAAAAAAAAAAAAAAAAAAAGATTAAAATAAATAATTTATAAAAAATACATCAAAATAAAACAGATTGAAAAAACATAATAAATGGTTGATTATAATAATACTATTATAATTATAATAATAGTGAACTTAATAGAAACAAATTATTTTCCTATAGAGAAAGAGAGAGACATTTATAATACAATTCTACTGTATAAATTGGGCATTTATAAAACAAACAAACAAAAAAAAAAAAAAAACAATACAGATGCCTTTTAGGATTGAAAAGCCTGAAACTAAACCATCTATTCACTTTGGGCACAAAGGACATTACCATCACATCTACATAACAACTGATCCTTAACTAACATTCAAAGTAAGACTGAACAAATAATTGCTCTAGCAGTTACTGTAAATACACTGTCACATGCTACACAACACAAATAACAGGACAAACAAGATGTCACTGTTTTGCATTTATAAACATAATAGATCACCCAGAGATTTATACTGTTTCATTCTTGACCAGTCCTCATGTCATTCCAAACCTGTATGATGAACATAAAAGACAATTATATTTTATTGTATGGTGAAAAATACTGTGAAAGTGAATGGCGACTTTGCTCCCTAATATTCTGCACAAAATCTCCAGAAACTTATAGAGCACATGAGGTTGAGTAAATGATGACAGAATTTTCATTTCTGAATCAATCACCCCTTTATCACACCCAGGTTTTGTTCTCATCAGCACAGCTCTTCCAGATACTGATTTGTTTTCAGAAGAGACTCTGCATCAAGCTGTGGAATGCACAGATGTGTGGCATGTACATACTACAAGCCTTTAGCTTTATTATTTATTTTTTAAATAAATCCACTTTCCTCAGACTAAGCCTCTCTCCTCCAGGCCTCTGGAAGCAGACTGCTTCACAGACAGTGTTGTCATCTGTTTTTTGACCTCCTTGAAAAGGTAAAGGAGCTGAGCAGACCCCCTTCCCCCCAGAACCCATAAATTAAAAGCAACTTTTGTATTGAGCATGGTAAAAGGAGATACGAAAATCTGGAAAGCAGTACAAACTGCACAGTAAAACCAGCGTCATTTAAATGCAATAAATGTCCACAAACCTACTCATACAATAATACAACCCAAAAGCAGCTTTTTGTATTGAGAGGCGTAGACGTGAGTAAAACTGCCTTAAGTTAAAAACAACCCATGAAAAGAATATATAATCCAAAATACAAATAAACACGATATTATATAGTGAAAAGAAACAAACATGACACGTAAGACAAGATAAATAAACATTCAGAAGCAACACACAGCTGTCAGATTGTTAGGGAAGTTGTTGCTAGCACTACGGGACTGTCGCGTTAATAACTTTTTACTCGGACTTTTTCAAACCCTGACATTTATCTTCAAAAAATATGAATGTTATTTTAAACACATAATAAAATGCATTATACAAAGACACCGTATTGCTTTCAAGCAAGACAGTCCTTCTTGGTTGTTTTGGGAGGAAATTTAAACATATTTTGACTTGCTAACCGCGATAGCACACTAGCTATCTTTCAACTCGCTTCACTCTGAGAAAACCTCCCTACAAAATCATATAATAAACGCGTCAACGCTCGTCGTTTTTTCTCTTTAAGCCTTGTACATTTGTTTACTGCGAAGTAATAAATATAACACCCCACTGCAGTGGGGTTTGCCTTGGTAACTCGTTAAAAACATTACGTGGAAAATGGAAAATTCAGCGCAACAAACTTTCGCGAGGCAGCGTTTAGCATAGCCAAGCTAACACTTTCCACTTCACTTACCGAAAAGATTCTTCAGTAAATCTTATTTCCGTTACTCCGTCAATTTACTGCACTCTCGACACTCGAATAACTCAGAGGGTTCGTTTGTAGTTGTGATCGTGATCGACTCTCACTGAGGTCTGTTAAGGGTCTGCCACCGACCATCACAGAACAGTAACTGCGGACAGCTCACAGCAGCAAACACACTGATTGACCGACTCTCTAGCGCCCCCTGGCGACTGAAGCAAACCCCTGGCGATGAACAAGTAACATTGTCTCAAAAAATGTCTCAATATATTGAATAAAAACATTTATCTGGCAGTTAATAATAATAAAAATCATATTATTACATTGAAATATATTGGTTCGTTTTAGTTTAAAACAATATCATAGTTTGTGGTTTGAACCGAAAACAACAGCACATACATCAAAAAATGATCTTGATTTTTTTGGTATTTTGTGGCATTAGTTGTCTCGCTCAAAAACTAATGTAAAATTATAGTAAATCCCTCACTGCCCTATATACATTACTGCTCTATATACATCATAATTAAATACTTAAAAAATAGTTATGTTATTGTTTTATTAGATTTTTAAATTATAAATGAATGATAAACATTATACTTACACTCAGTCAGGAATCTTTTTGTATGCCATTTGTCAATAAGGCACAACACATACATTCTTTAAAACACAGTTTTAAACATTTCTTTTGATTGCGTGGATCATTTGGATTGAAAAATAGAGATATAATAAATATCACAAATGTGAATTAGTAATGGGGTTGTTCAGACTGCACTTCAGTTTTGTATTTAATCATACATTCAGAACAGTGCCCATACAGTTTTGTGTTATGATCTATTTTCAGTTTATAAAGCAACTTAATATTTTTACTAGCCATGTTTAACACTTCAGTGCAGATTCAGGTGAATTTTTGGACATTAAGACCACTGTATCGGTCAAAATAAGCACAACGTAAGGCTGTTTCCACAGGGTAAATTCAAATACAAAGAAAGAGAACACTATTAATAGTACTAGTTAGTTTTTCATTCCATCTTGAAAAAAAAAAACACATATAGCTCATATCTAAGTAGATACTACATAAACAGTATTCTGTAGAGCCGCATCTCAGTTTGAACTCTCACATATAAATACCAAGAGAAAAACTGTATTTTCCCACAGAAGACGACTGTATTAAAGACACTTGTTAACACATACTCCAGAATGTCATATTTATAAATATGAGTGTCACATAACACATACTATATATGGTTCTTTATTGTATTATTACAGTAACACTAATGATCTGCAAATTTATGTAATTATGGATCAATCCTTTGTCTCTGTAATTCCCAGGTGAAACGACAAATTGAGAATACATTATTTGTAAAGTACATTCAATACTGTTAAATTACATCAAATACATCTGTTTTTGAAAAATGCTAAAAAGATACAACATTCCCACTTCTGAACCCAACACTGCTATTAATGTCATTTTAAGCAACTTACTAATCTTATGTAAAAAAGAAGCCAACAATTCATTCAATTTAAGAGAGGCAATTATGACATGCCAAACCATTGTTAGTAATATTGAAAAAAACAACAACTAAAAAACAAAAGTATCCCTACGAACACGTCCACTGATGTCGTAGGTTACATTAACTTCAATATATGGCAGTGAAAAGATATAGTGATAAATCTAGGACACATTCATAAAGTGTGTCTAAATAAATTAAATTAATTTTAAATTAAGAGTATTGTATACATAAAATATCAGTATCAATTAGGAAAACATAAGCGTCTACAATTGCAATCTCAGAATTTAACCTTGATGTTCTTTAATAGCCATGGCACGAAACAAAAATTTCTGTAATCTTAAAGTTGCACATCAGAGATGGGTAGGATATACCAACAGAGGAAAAAAAAGTATTAGGTACCCCATTTGTTATTAATTTTAGAAAACATATTAACAATACAACTTGCATCCTGTGTGTGTACCTCTGTCTTGTTAATTAAAATATTAAATAAAAATATGAATCCCTCCTTCTTGGCAAAGAAAACAAGTAAATTATCCATGCAAATTCAGAACAGTACACTTTTTGCAACGATTATGTAAATACTGAGGTTTTTCGCACAATAAATAACACCAAAAATCAGCTATCATAGGTGAAAAGGCAAAACATGAACAACTGAAAAAAAAATACTCCTTGAGTGCTGGACATTATTACAGCTAATTATGTCTTGCATACATCGCGAGGGCAACAATTAATAAATTAAAATAAATTCTGTTACCTTTTCAGAAGCCCTGCTTACATTCTTAAAATTAGTTGATAAAAATATAATGACATATAATGCTAATATTGACATGTATGCATGAATCTGCTCACTTGCTTTCACACACACTAAAAGCACAAATAAACAAGATTAGTAACACATAAAAAACCCATTTAGTATTGAAAAGACTGCACAACAACATACAGTCTCAATCTATTTAACATGATTGATATGCAAGTCAGGGATCTATAGGCCTCATTATTGTTCAGGAAAACAAATAGTAATGGAATAAAAACACATTTAAGTTTACCTAAAATTTTAAGGCATAATAATATGCATAGATTTTTTCAGGCTGTTTCTAGCTTAAGAATGATCCGAGACATGACAGACTATGTCAAAAGCAATTATATCTGCAGGCAATCTTCAACATCCATGTGTTATTATCTTTCAAATGAAGGGTTTAGTCACTAATGTCACAAAAATTGTATGTTGCATAAATTCACCAAACCAAAAAAAGTGAAAACGTTATCTCTCTTAAATTAATCAGACAAACAAGTGCATGTGTGCAAATGTATTAGGGTTATAATAAAGACAAAGAATGACCTAAAAAATGTCAAAACACCTAGTTTGTGTATCATTCAGTCATCCTCTTGCTAATATGCTATTTAATAAATGATATCCTGAATATCTTTTATATTAGTTTTTGTGTCATTTGGATTGGCACTGATGTCTTGCTATAAAACCACACATGCAAATGTATTAATTACATTTAGTTCCTTCACTGACAGCTTTTGATGCAGTGTTGAAGCATCTACACATTGATGGCATGTGCGTGCTTCTTGCATAAGGGCTTGTCCTTCTTAGAGTAGAAAGGTTGTCCTTCCAGGTTCACATTGCACACCTGTATGTCAGGACAGAAATGGGTAGAATCATAATTCAGCACTGAATTATTTATAAACCATATGAACAAGTGCTTTAACAAACTGATTTTGAACCTACCGCACAAACAAAGCAGGTATCATGCCATGTGTGGCCAAGAGCTTCAATAAATTTGTCTCCTGCCTCAACTGGGAAGTCACAGCCATGGCACTTTGTGCTGAAGAGTGCAATATAATCTGGTGACAGAAACATTTCATGAAAATTATAGCAGTCTGGAATGTATATCTGCATGTACCAAACTTATAAACATACAAATTCATGTCAGACATAGCTGGTGGCTCCCATACCTTTCTCACAATACGGCTCACCATCCTCCATATGGAAGAGACTGTTTCCAAAGGGCTTTCCACAAGCCGCACACACAAAGCAAGTGGTGTGCCAGGTCTGCCGCAGCGCATGCATCACTTCCTGTTGAGCAGATGTTGAGCGGATGAACTGTTAGTACCTGTGAAGTGTGTTTACAGTCATGTCTGTGCATGTTTGTGTGCATTGTTAATGTTTTCAACATACTCCCATGATCTTGGTGTTGCAGCGGGCACATGTAGGTGCAAAGAACTCTCCATAGCAGTTTTCACAGTAAACATTATTCTGCTCCTCCACAAAGCTGACATCAGCCAGAGACGTGTGGCAATAATGGCAGTTGAACTCCTCCGGATGCCAGGAACGACCCAATGCCACCAGGAATGGTCCCCTGAGGAGTCAAACACCACTGATAAAAAAAACTTGACAAATTGTTTTGATAACATAAAAAATCTATTATAACATTATTAAATCATTAAAACTAGGATAATCTAAACAAAGGTGAAATAAACAATGTTTCAATATTTAAAAATATTTTACATGAGTTTTTCTACTTCCTCAGCTGTGGTGACATTTTTTGGAGGTTTTTCACAAGTCACTTCTTTTATAGAAAGGAGACAAAAGTGTCAAAAAAGAGACTGAGATGTAATATGAGATGAATAAAATGAACAAATATATGAAACAAAAAAATAAAGGTAAATATCACTTGAAAAGAATATTTGTGTGTCACTTCCAGTCACATAGATCACATTAATAAATGTGCAGTAAAATAATTTAAGATTTAATGTCTGGGTCTGTGATGAAGGTAAAAAAAAATCTATAAATAAAATGCATTTTTATTTTAGTATTATTTACACACCATTATTGTATTTATAAATATATTGAATTAGCTTGATCTCACTTTTATTTTATTTTAAGTTTTAGTAAATTTGTTTATATGCTTTGGTCATTTATTTATTTATTGGGCATTTTAATAAAAAAAAATGCATATATAGCTTTATTTTATTTGAGTTTTTGTTTGAATACTTTTAGTACTTCAACTTATACTCCTTTATTTTTAAGTTTTTCATCTAATATTTATTTAATTTGATTTCAGCTTCATTTCAATTAATGAAAATGGTTTTTAACAGTTTAGTTTGAAAAGTAGTACAATGAAGGCATGCTACAAAAAAAAAAAAAGATTCAACCTCTGGGACATGAAAGTGCCCAACGTTGGAAGGTTTATGGGATGTTGAATAAAAACACATATATTATAAGAGGTCTTTTGATTTGAGATGGGTGAACATTGCACAAGTGTTATCTTACCTGATGATGTTGTTGCAGGCTCCACACAGAGGTGTTCTGTTGCTGGCTGCAAACCGCTCTGCCCTCTGAGCAACTCCACGAGCCACAGGTGGGAAGGGGGTGGGGTTGAATGCAGGGCTGGGTGCAGCAGGAGCGGGAACAGGAACGGGAGCAGGGACGGGGTTAGGGATGTAGGGTGGTGGTGGGGGGGCCGCCTGGGGAAGAGGCTGCACTCTGACATTTGTGGTGGTGGTGGTGGGTTTGCTAGGGTCAAATTTATGAGCAAAGTTCTCGTCAGTAACCCAAGGAGGCCTGTTGGAAGAAGACGCTGGAGCTGCGACAGGGGCAGGTGGAGGTGGAGCAGGTATGTGAACCACTGGAGGAGCTGGTGCTAAAAGATGCCCATGAATTAGTATTGCATACAAAGATGGACACACACAAACACTGAATAATATCACATATGTGCAATGGATACCTGGGGCAGCTGAGTAGGCTGCAGGTACAATGGTGGCAGTGCTGACCACTTTAGGTGGAGGTGGACCTACAGGGATCTGGATGGAGCTGTGCTGCATCGGTGGTGGTGGTTGCTGCATAGGTGGAAGCTGGGAGTAAGAACTACAGAAGAACAGACCAGAAATTCAGTAACATTTCAGTTTAAATGAGAAGCTACTCCTCCTTTCTACTTTTCCTTAATACTTAAACTTTTCCTGATCAATCTAAAACATTACACTTTCAGCAGATGCTTTCATCTAAAGCCACTGCATTTAAAATACACATTTTAACCTATTCCCGTATTCCCTAACAATCAAACCGATGACTTGTTCATCTGTTTGAGCTAAAGGTACACATTACTTTTTAAATTAATTATAATTGTAATATGTATGAATTACTGATGTTTTATAAAGAGCTGCTACACATTTTACAAGACTTAACCCATTGCTGCCCATATTTTGCCCATGTAACTACATTTTAAGTTTTAAATATGTGGTATTTATCTCTATACAGAAATTCACAGAGAAACGTGTGCAAAATCTATAATAATAAAGTGTTTTGCACATCTGTCACTATAAAGTTGCAAGTGTAAACATGAAAGGGCAGAAAGGGCAACAAGAATTAAACACCACATGGCACATTATCCTGTAATTTGTCATAAGCTTTTCCTAAGGTTGTCTATTTTTACAGTATGTCTGCTGTTTTAAAAACATCTATAGTCTACAAATAGAAAAGAGTGATATTTCCTTTGGTGACTTTAGTTGTCCACAGGCTTAAATGGGTTACTGATTCAAAGTTTGGATGCACATTCAGTTCTCACAGACTATACTGCTAATATTGTCCAAGGATGTCTGAGCACATAATCTATCACATACACATTTGAAGATGTCTTACCTTAAATCACCTTAAATATCACTACAATATTAATGCAAGAATTAGTGTTATTTTAACAGAGCAGTGCACAAGAAAAAGACTAGAAAAGAAGAAGTCTAATACCAACAAGTGTTAGAAGAGAGAGCCTCCAAAATGACTAGGTTACACAAATCCTTTCCATTTAAATACATAAAGACACATATTCAAGAATGGTTACAACATGAAAAGTTAAAGAACAATACCCCAAGCACAAGTATTATCCTTTGGGTAAGTTAGCTAAAAGAAGCAGTAAGGGAGAATAGATGTGTTATGGCACATTTGACAGGCCACACTGACACTGGGAGGGAGAAAACACACTGTATGAATACAGAGCAGGACCACAGCAGTACCTGGAGACGGAGGTTTTGTACTGGGAACTGTAACCCATAGAGGTCTGCAAGTTGAAGCTATAATGTAACAAAGACAAAAATGGTGGAAAGTCAAACGTATCATGCCTAGATTGAACCAGAGAGAGGACATGTGCACTCATATCTGTACGACTGCTAAGCTGATCCAAATATTGCCTATAAAAAATACAAACAGGATCAGATATTTCGGTTTTCCAAATCAAAATGCATATGGAAATTAACGGAATATAAAGTAACTCTTCAAAGAACTAGTCAGATATGTATTCTGTTCGTTTTGTCTCAATACAACAACAGTACACTATCAGTACTATACAATATGAGTGAACATGGCAACAAACTGACCATGAACAAATCATCTTACCAACATAAAGACATGCAGACACACACAAAACAGAAAACAAATATATGCGTTCAAAACCCACCCACCATGTACCAACAGCTGTATTTCAATAGCTAGTAAAAAAGACCTAATTTAACACAAGATTCACATATTTCAGGGCTAACAGAGTCACCTGCTGACTCAATCACTTCCTGTAGTAGGAGACCAATGAAAGATAAATCTGAATTAATAAAAATATGACTATATGGGTTCTAATAAGTACATGGAAACTTGGTTATTTATATGATTATTTGTATAAATATGAAGTTCACTTCAGTCTGGATGCAATACACTTAACAGACTGCTGGGTCAATGTAAGCAATGGATACATGCAAAGAGTTGCTGCCATGTCTCAAAAACAAACTTACTTAAGAAACAAGAGAATGGGTTGATAAAGGCCCTTGGGATATATGTTTCTATGCCCAGATATGAAAACTCACACTTAGGTCTCGAAAACTGACTTGGTATAAAAGATAAAATGAAATCTCTAGAAATAATACATATTAAATAAGAACATTTACATATAAGAAATTGAAAAATTGAGATTTATAAGGCTAACTTTGAGATCTGAGACTTGACTGGGACTGTTAGAGACTTGAGGGTCACATAACAGCATCAGGTGTAATAGTACTGACATAGTACCTCATTAAAAGAAAAAAACCACGTAAGTAAAATCAATGCTCAACCCCCAGAGGAAACGTATTAAGTCACTGGTTTCATAAACACCTGTTCCTGCTGTTATTGTTAGAGTAACACAAGAACATGGTACATATAAGTGCTTATGGTGATCTTAAACTTAAAAAGTAGTTCATGATGTCTTGGGAGGTTTTTATTTGGGTCAAGTCCTGGTGTTGAACAATGTGATGATAAAGAGATGCCACTCATAAAAGCAGAAGCCCAAAAGAAACAGCCATGCTGGCAATGACGACATGTATTCAATCAAAAATGAGTTCCTAGTTTCCTTTGGGGGAAGAGTGTTAGTAGTAATAAGCTGCAGCAAATGAAGCAGCAGCTGCAACAAGAAATTGCTTTGAATCTCCAGGATCAATGAAGTCTCTTTTTTCTAACAATCTCTCTTGTCCTACAATCTCTCAAATGTTAGGTTCAAATCTCATAGAAATAGTTAATTTTCTACAACATCTATCACGTGTCTCCACTAATAGAAGTTAATTGAAATTTAAATAACTCTCTAATGCTATGTCCTACACACAGCCAAACAAATGACCTGCAAGTAATCAAATTTTAAACGTGTTCTTTAAAAAAAAAAAATAAAAAATAAAAAATACTAAAATTATGAATGAATAAGCCCAAATATTCCA
>JAUZSZ010000115.1:16107173-16117500 GCA_034780575.1 Labeobarbus marequensis | reverse complement strand
CCCCCCCCCCCCCCCCCCCCCCCCCCCCCCCCCCCCCCCCCCCCCCCCCCCCCCCCCCCCCCCCCCCCCCCCCGCCGCCACCTGCCGGACATCCCCCCACCAATGTTGCACCCCTACATAGCTAACCCAATTTTCACAGTCCTGTCTTCTGGCTTGTGCATGTATGAGTATCAATGCATAACACAACACCATCTACAGTATGTAAAAAGATTCTTATTTCTCTAAAATTATAAGCAATGCCCAAAAATAGACTACATACATTTATAAATTATCCACAAAATAATTTGAATGGACTCTGTATGTTGAGGCTGAATTAACAGTAAATTAGAAGAATAAGAAAAATTAGTAGGAGTAATTTAAATTTAGTGTTCACCTATTACAATATATAAGGATAAACACTATGAAAGTCCCAATATTTGAACTTATAAATTCTCTCTCTCTCTCCCTCCTTCATTCCTTCTTCATGTCTCTCTGACAAAGGAAAAGAGGCAGGGGTGGTTGCTCACTTCGAGCGCGCTTATTGGGTTAAATGCACCACGCTGCTCTGCTCCTCTCTAATGCAGCGCTGCTCAGGAGACGAGACTTCCTGCTGAGAAATCTCTGAGCCGGAGAGAGAACATGTTGACTCACTGCTACATTAGACACACTTGCAAAAGCGCACACACGTGCGTGCACACACAGAAAAAGGAGCTTTTGCGATGACGCATCCCACTTGATTCCACTTTGATTCCACTGAGCAGAGATCAAGATGACACCCAGAGCCAAAATTTATGGAAAATGCTGATTAAAGACTGACAACTTGTTATTCAGCGGAAAACTGTGAGTGACTTGGAGCTTCACAAGTAGGGAACAAAATAAAAAAACAACAGATTTCTGTCCTCCAAACTTCAGTGAAGTTCCTTCATTTTCTCCCTCCTCTATCTCTCTCTTCGGGAGGCGACTGAGTGCTCTGTGTGGAGGTAATGGTGCGGCAGTTGAGACACAGCGGTTCAATGTGTCAGATCGCATCAGGGTAGAAGCACTACCCTGCAGCAAGACACACTCAGAGGAAGCTGCGCTCCACTCACATACGAGTTTTAAATGATGGGATTAAGCAATGAAGCTCTGGCTCATGAGAAGAGGGATGAGACACAGTCACTGACGCTTAATGACAGACTGAATGTTTTGTCTAAATGCTTATTTCTCATATAGACAGAATAAGGCGAGGCACAGAAAAATATGGGCAGCTTTGGAGAGGGAGATTTAAACATGAAAGTAATAATGAGTAAACTACTCTCTACTCATCTACTCCTGATACCAACTCACCGGAGTGCCACTGGTGTAATAATGTTTAATTCATGCTTCTTGTGGAGATACAGAGTCACACACTGGGGTTTGGCCCCTCTTGTCTCATTAAACCACTCAGTGCAACTGAAATGGGTGAAACCAAGAGAAAGAATATTGAAAATAGTTTATTAAAACTACAACAGAAAAACTAAAAATGTAGCTTTGGCTACTAACTGAATAAGTTTAAGTTGGAGCAATAAAGCAACAAGTCTACAACAAGAAAAGAGAAAAAGCCTATAACAAAATTAATAAAACTTTAAAATGAAAATGAAAAATGGAAAACAAAAGCTAGTTCAAAATATGAATAAACACAACAGTATATAAATCAGGGTTGGGCGATGTCTACAAAATTGGCATTGGATGATGTCTACAGTGAAACACCGCGATGGATAATGACATTTGTGTGTGTGTGGAGGTGAATCCGTATTCAGAAAGGCATGGGAAAAAAGGATTGCTAACGGTTGCCTGTTACATTTTAGTACAGCAAGATATGGGTGATTGCGAATCTCGAAAGTGAAAGTGAAACTAAAAAGTGATTGTGCATTCAAAAGCAGTTTCAATGCCAGGCATAATAGCAGCTCCCTGTTGGCCTCAATTTATATACATTATAATTACCCACTGATATAACTGCAAGAGAAAGTATTTAAATATACTGTATATTTTCCTCCCATCTCGTATTTATTCCCTTTAGGGGTTCCGTAGTACACGTCATTTTCTTTCAGAAAACGGTACTGGGATGCAGCGGAATTTTGGGGGGGCGGGGGATCACAATGGCATCGTGTATCGGCCTAACCCTAACATACATAAAACTAAAATATCACTGATCCAAGAAAGTGGATGAATCGTGAGTAAGAGAGGCACTTTCAGTGTATGGAAAGCCATGCAGCTCATAAACACACACATTTTAACATGTAACCAACACCTTAAGGATGCGTTGTTTACATCTAGAATACGTGTTGCTTATGTATTGTTTAAGTGTGAAAAATTGATGTGTAATTGGCAACGCAAACAACGCATGATCTCAGACATTGATTTTATATACTTTTGAGCAATCTGGTTACTTTGACCAATTTGAACGTGTGAGCATGATTGGCTGCTGAGCACATGGTAGGGGTTGTCTACCATTCCTGATTTCTATGCTACCAAAATGCACATAACTTGTAAAGGATCCACTTATTCCTTTAGGCTTTTTCCTCTTGTGTAGAGTATATATATATATATCGAAATCGCAAAACTGAAATTCTCCAAAGCCCCGCCCCCACCCCAGTGAAAATGCCACATTCCTAGTGTGAGCTACATATTTTTATGCTTGCAGTCAGTGCAAACCCAGCGAATCAGACATTTCAAGGGCCGCATCATTGCCAAAAATCACTCCAGGGCACTGACACATTTGCTTCCGAAAAATCCCACAATTCACAGTAACAAGAGAGCATTAACTATACACTACATGCATTTACTGGAAATGCTGTGTTTTCTTTAGTCTCTCAAAACAATAGAAATGGAGGATGAATGCATATTTCATGATGGCACTTTATTTTTTAATAGCTACTATGAAGCTACAATGACGTGCAACAAACAAATCACATCAGAATAATATCAGTCCTGATATACAGTGATGCTAAAGACGTTTTATGTGCAACCACATAATCATGTCGGAGGAAATTGAGTCATCAGTGTGCTAATGTTTAGTGGATCAAGGTCTCCGCTAGTGCCCAAATTCACATTCACCACATACTGATTCACGTCATAAGGAACAAGACTGAGAAATGAGACACCGTAACTGTCTCTCCTCATTACAGTGACGGCAGAATCAATACAGCGGTGTGAGTGTTTTACACAAGGACTGTTATCAGCGCATAATAACTGCTGTCGACTCATCAGCAGATCAGCCCATCTCTTCAAGCTCATATCCCCACATCTACTGTAGCACATTTATATTCATGCACTAGTCCAATTCGCCTGAAGTAAATTTGGTCTTAATTTCCATTTGCGAACCTGCTATTTCAGGAGCGTCGCTTGAGCATTTCCTGTCTGATTGTAAACTGTCTGCCATCTTTTCTTGCTCCAATTAGGCCAGCGAGAGTCATGCCGGATGAGGAATTCTATTACTTTAGAGACCAGAGGAGGAAGGAAACAGAACAGTGATTGAGTGTTTGGCATTCACAGCCAAACACATTGAGATGTTCCCGTGGAGGGAGATAATTCAAACTGTGACATTGAAGGAGGAAGCAGCAGAGATGGAGATAGAGATAGAGAGATATAGGAATGGAGGCTGACTATGTACAGATCTGACATGCCATTCAAATCATTTAAGATACCTGTCTCTCTCTCTGAGGCAGTCACTCAAATTAGGCTCAAAGTTTGAGATGGATTTCTTTTGTTCACCTTAAGATAGGCAATATAGCCACTTTCATTCATACTCAGTCTTATATAAATTTCCATAAAAAAGGTTATATGTGAAAATGATCTGTTTCTCAAAATGCCAGCACATCAGGTCTGATAAAATTGCCAGAAAAGATCAATGGTTTAAGCACATACTAAGTTAGGAAGGTCTAATGCTGTCAATAAGCTTCAACCAATCACAAAGTTCTGACAAAATGAATCCACCACATATAATTTTAAGCCTGCGACAAGAGGTCATGGCTATACAAGATAAATGTGTTTTGGGAAGAAACTGTTGTCAAATTGGACAGACCCTGAAACACTGATAATCAAAAACGCTTCTTGAGCACCAAATCAGCATATCAGATTGATTTCTGAAGGATTATGTGACACTGACGACTTGAAGTAATGACGCTGAAAATTCAGTTGTGCCATCAAAGGAATTAATTACATTATAAAATATATAAAAATAGAAATAGTTATTTTAAATTGCAGTAATATTTCATCATATTACTGTTTTCACTATATTCTTGATCAAATAAATGCAGCCTTGGTGAGAATAAGAGACTTCTTTCCAAAACATTTAAAAACCCTAAAAATTGTGAAGAGTATGGTACATTTAAACAGTTCTACCTAGCCGTAAGTCAAGTCTCCTAATGACCACCGGGAGCATCTTGCCTGGAAGCAAGTGATTTCCTGGAGCTGAAGGTCAATGTCTACTCAGCAGTACTACATTAACATCACTCTGATGTTGTACACATAACACAGAGGGACTTCCCCAGCGGCAAAAACAGAATAAGCACACAAAACATATCAATACAAGGACCAATGCAATATTGTGAGAAAAATCAATCACAATATATTGTTATATGATTGTAAATTGTGTTATGTGATGTGAGACGCTGCTCTTACAAAACAAACGCACAAATCACGCACATTAAAGGCCATCTGTAGCAACAAGAAGAAAAAAAGAGAGGGAGTTGTGATTGGTTTCCACACCATTCCCATAATTCATGAGGCAAATGCTCTGATTGTGTCAGGGAACATTAACTAGCCATTGTGGTGCTGTGAGCCATAACTAGAACAGAGGCCAGGACACCAGTGAGACTACACAATATCTATTGTTACATTATGTACAAGTGCAGAAGTGATGAAGATGTTGTTTCGATTGCCTTATGACCACAGAGAAAAGGGGGAGAGGAGGAGCTGGTAGTGATAAAGAGAGCTGCGGGGGGTTTTTGGCGTTGCATTAACACTAATTAGTGTAGAATTGATTGAGAGGCGAACACCCTCTCTCATTATAGTACTGCCATTACTCTTAGAATGACAAGTGACAGTGTTTCAAATGAGACTGAGATAAGTCAATGCTGCTGCTGATAGCTGCATCGCTCAGAGACGGCACGCGGCGGCCTAACAGACAGAGACTTATTAACGACGGCTGTGGTACTTTGCACAGACTCTTGGCTTGTGCTCTAAATCTGAAAAAGTCTACAGCCAGTACAAAGAGGTTGTGAGGCATAGAGGTACATCTGAATCTGAAGCTTACATTACATTAACCTATTATATACACCAGCTGTTGTGTTTGTACTGTACTTCACAAGCCTGACAGACATGAAAGAAAAACTTTATTTCATTATGTAATTTTTACTATAATTTTGTTGTTTATAAAACAAAGTAAAGTAAATAATCTATTATAATCCCATTACTACTACTTATATAATTTTTGGGGCAAATCTGTCATCTAATAAATAATGTGTATATAAAGAACAGAGACTTGCATAGACTTCTTTCTTTCTTTTTGTCCGTCTATCTATGTTAACAAATGTAACCTTATTGTAAAACATTACCAAATATATTAAATGACATATATACACACACACACACATGCATATATTCATATACACACATACATACATATATTTAATAAATTTATATCTAAAATTTTAACTATATATATATATATATGTAGTGAGAGAGAGAAAGATAAGTTAAGTTTATCTGTCTGTACACTTGTCCACATTGTGGTTGAAAATACCCACTTTTTTAAATTTACGATGCAACTCAAGGTATTGTATTTTATTATTATTATTGTATATATAAATGTTCACTAATTTATCACAGAAAACCTACTCAAATTATGAAAGCCTTCCTGAATCCAATTCGGTTTCCTAGGAAGCAAGGCACGTGCCTTTGGTTTCAGTCAAGACAGTAGTGATCTATCCTACTCCTGAAGATCAACACTCCTGCCAAGTTTAGCTCCGGTCCTGCTGCAAGCACCTGTCTGTAATTTTCAAGTGAACCCAAAGACCTTGATTAGCTAGTTCAGGTGTGTTTGATTAAAGCTGGATCTGAAATCTGCAGGAAAGTAGACCTCCAGAAGCAAGTCTGAGCACCCCCGCAACACAAATCAGCATCCTGCCTCTTAAGTGGTACAAAGCTGATTGTTGTTGAACTGCTCTCCTTCATAAAGCCCAGTAATTGGAGCATCTCTGTTTCTCCAGCGGAGCTGCATTGGAGAAGAGAAAGGTGTCTCATTAAGGGAGAGAGTGAGAGCAAAGCTTAAAGACAGATGAGGAGCCGTTAGTACGAACACAAGAGAGCGAACCTGCAACGTGCACCTTCTGTCTTGAGCAACCACCTAAAAAATGCCTGGTACGCACGCACACAGGCGTGTCCTGGTTTGGCCTGCGGTTAATGGCTCTAACAGAGCGTCTTCCCCTCTCCATCTGCTTGGATGTCTCAGCGCCACTTGGCAGCGGATTCAGAACTCGCCAATTCCCTACTAGCGACACCATTCACATCTCAAACAATCAGTCTGCCACTTTTGGCTGCTGTCAGACATACACACATGTACAGTATGCATCTCAACACTTAAGGACACTGAATATTAGGGATGTGCAAACTACCATTTCAAAACTGACTTATTTGGTGGGTTGTGGGACCGACTAGAGATCGACCGATACGGGGTTTTCTGTAACTGATGGCGATGTTTAGAGGTTAGGCTCAGCCGATGGCCGATATGTGCTGCCGATTTTTTGCCCAATATATTGAAGTTTCCCCCTTCATTTGCATGCTAAAATGTCACACTAATAATAAGTGGATGCACAACATTCCTAAACTCAATATCATCATTTATGGAACACTGACTTGAACCATCTCTCGAATCTTAATTTTGTGCACTGCACGCTATTAAAATAAAATATTTATCCAAAATTAACCAAACAAATCAATAAACTGACCAAGTATTAAATATATAAAACAGGTAATATAAGTTTGTTGGAACATAAATGTAGACTTAAATTATACATTTAAATAAAATAAATACAACTTTATAAATAAAAATCAATTAAACTGAAAAATATAAAAAATGAAACATAAAAAATAAATAATAGTAGTGCTTAGTGGTGCAACGGATCACAAAACTCACGTTTCGGATCATACTACGGATTTTGAGTCACGGATCGGGTCATTTTTTGGATCAGCAAAAAAAAAGTTGTGTAAACTACTAGCTTAACTACTAAAGTCAGTAACAAAACAAGAACAATTACACAATACAAGCATAGATGAACAGCCTACAACATAAAATTATAAATAAAGACAGTAACAGTAGTATTTAGGGGCAGAAATGTATCCGTATGTATCCGTAGTATGTATCCGTCCGTTGAGGCGTTGTCTGAAACACAGTATCTGAATCGTGCCTCACTCTCTCTCTCTGCGCGTGTGCGCGCCTCAGTGTGTGCGACAGCTGCTGAGCGCAGAAAACGGAGCGCGAGTCCCGAAACACGTGCAAATGATAAACTTTCACTCTATGGTGGTTAAACTTAACAATTAATCCGCGAATCACATGCGTGCCGAACCGTGGGGACTGGTCCGTACAGATCACGTATCATCTACGATCCGTTGCACCCCTAGCAGATACTATTTAAACTGAACTGAGCTGGACGATGACATCACTGAATTCAATAATGAAATGCCTTTAACTGAAAATCGAGTGTTGTCCTTCTGCATTAAACACTCTATTGTCCCATTTAATACTGTAAAGCCGCTTTGACACAATCTGTATTTCTAAAAGCGCTATATAAATAAATGTGACTTGACTTAAAGGATCAGAAGACTTTCAAACACTATCAAGGGCACGTTGCAGTCCAGATTACAAATCTAAAGAAAGTTTGAAAATAAATAGCCTATTAAAGGAGTAGTTCACTTCCAAATCAAAAATTTACAGATAATGTACTCATCCCCTTGTCATCCAAGATGTTCATGTCTTTCTTTCTTCAGTCGTAAAGAATTTTTTTTTGAGGAAAACATTTCAGGATTTCTCTCCATATAATGGACTTCTACGGTCACCCAAGTTTGAACTTCCAAAATGCAGTTTATATGCAGCTTCAAAGGGCTCTAAACGATCCCAGCCGAGGAAGAAGGATCTTATCTAGCGAAACAATCAGTTATTTTTGAAATTTGTTTTTTACAATTTATATACTTTATAAACTCAAACGCTCATCTTGTGTAGCAAAACTGAGATGGTATTTTTCGACATACCTTCACTGTCATGAACCGGAGAGCACAGAGTTCACGCAGAGCTAGACAAGAAGAGCGTTTGAGGATGAAAAGTATTCAAATTGCCATTTTTGTTAGAAAATAAACAATTGTTTCGCTAGATAAGATCCTTCTTCCTCGGCTGGGATAGTTTAGAGCTCTTTGAAGCTGCATTTAAACTGCATTTTGGAAGTTCAAACTTGGGGCACCATAGAAGTCCATTATATGGACAGAAATTTCTTTACGACTGAAGAAAGACATGAACATCTTGAGCCCCTTTCACACTGCACTTTAGTCCCGGAAAATTGCCGGAAAGTTGCCGGAGCGGCTTGTGTGTGAATGCAAACACGTCCCGGGATTGATTCCGGTTTGGGTACCTAGTAACATTGCCGGGTTCAGTCCCGGAACGAGCGCTGTGTGAACAAAAGCCGGAGCCAGTGCCATAACGATTGTGTCGTAGTGATGACGTAGTTATCGTGCGACTCTTTGAGTGGGTGTTTTTAATAATACAGCCCTGCAGTGCCGGAGGGACTAGTCTGTGTTTTAAACTCGGAGAGCGGTGTTCGCTTAAAAAAACTAAAATAAACAAACATGTGCGCAAACTGGACTGCAGCAGAGACCATGGAGCTCCTCAGTATCCGTGCTGAAGCTTCTTGCGTCCGTGCTAGATTCCAGGAAATCACTGGCAGCGTGAATGCAGCAAATCTAACGATCCGGGAACAACTGCCGGAACACATTACCCGTGTATTTTCTGGAATCTCTGTGTGAAAGGGGCTTTGGATGACAAGGGGGTGAGTACATTATCCGTAAATTTTTGCTCTGAAAGTGAACTACTCCTTTAAGTCTAAATATTTAAGTATTTGGTGCTGTGAAGAACATCGTATTGAATACAAAAATCAGAAACAGAAAGTAGCGGCTGCATTTCTGCTGTTCAGCACCATCTGCTGTCAGAGAGTGAAAGTGCTGGAAATACTATTTCGATAGTCCACTTTAGACATTCTACTAACAGTAACTTAGCAACTACATGTCAACTAGCAGTTATTAGAGCATTAGTAGACTGTCTGCTTAATATCTGCTAACACTTTATTTTGATGGGTTCACAACATACAACATTCTGACTATGAGAAATGTTGCAAGTATATGTCAACTTATTCTACTAACCCTAAACCTACCCTACTGAGAGTTAGTAGACATGCAGATGAAAATTAAGGAGAATTAGTAGACATGTATTTGCAAAGTTACTTATAGTTAGTAGAATGTCAAAAGTGGACTATCAAAAAGTGTAACCAAAGTGTTTTCATCCAGAGTGTCTCACACGTTCCATCATGCGCTTCTCATCCCAAACCCAAAGGTTGCGAGTTCGAGTCTCAGGTCCGGCAGGGTTTGTAGGTGGGGGGAGTGAACGTCCAGCGCTCTGTCCTCGTGGTATCGCTCCCTCAATACTATGACTGGGGTGCCTTTGCGTAAGCTCCCCGGGCGCCGCAGCATAAATGGCTACCCACTACCCACTACTACTCCGGGTGTGTGTGCACTGCCGTGTGTGCACTTTGAATGGGATAAATGCAGAGCACTAATTCCGAGTATGGGTTACCATACTTGGCCACGTCACGTCACTTTAATGACCAATAGCTCTCTTTAAAGATATAAGAAATGTCCATTTCCACTGGCACAAAAATGGTGGCTAGCTTGAGATTCTTTTTAAAAACTCTCTGGATAAAACCTCTGTCTAGTGATGGCAAATGCAGCGCAGTCCCGTAAAGTGTGTTTGATAACGGAGGCATGCAGAAACTATATGAATGTGGTTCACAGCTTAATATTAAAGCACAAAATATGTTTCCTTTTCTACTGTAATGGTAGAGCGAATTATGTGGTTTTAATTGAGTATTTTTGAGGCGCTTTGTTTTCTAAGGAGCTTCCTCACACACATTTCCATTTACTGCCTTCAGTTATAGCAAATGTAATGCCTTTGTGTTAATTTCTGAACTAATGGAATATCATCTCAGAGAAACATACCTTTTAAAAGCCTGATATCCTCCAGAACTTGTGTTTCAAGAAACACTTCCAAGATATTGTCAAGACCTGT
>JAUZSZ010000115.1:15780712-15791518 GCA_034780575.1 Labeobarbus marequensis | reverse complement strand
TGAAATGCCTTTAACTGAAAATTGAATGTTTAATCTTATTATTATACATTACTGACACTCTATCCTCCAATTTGATAGTGTTATGTGCTTTGACACAATCTGTATTGTTAAAAGCGCGATATAAATAATGGTGACTTGACTTGACTTGACTTATTGTGTTCATATTGTATTGCAAAACACTTTTGCTTCTATTGAGGTGGGATATTAGTGACAGGTTTGAAGGTATGGGTAGGATTAAGTGGGTTAAGGTGTAAAGGGTGGGTCAACAGTGTAATTATAAATGTAATTATAGAAATTAATTACAGATGTAACTACGTATAGGTATTTTTAAAAATATAAGTACAATATAAATACACAATAAGTACATCGTATCAAATTATTAATTTAAATGTAAGCACATCGTAGTTAAGGCCACCTAATATAAAGTGGGACCTTTTTTTCCAATGAACCTATGTTGGACAAAATAAATCTCAGTTACAAGGCAGAAATAAAATGTTTTGCATTTACTGAGCCTCTTCTTTTCACCCATCATCATTTGAATCTCTCCTCTTCTCTAATGTTGCTGTGTTGTGTGTGTCTGTCTGCCATCCTGGATTACAACCAAGCTTCAGCTTTTGAGGTTTCATTGACAGCAAGCATGCAATCCAGTGTGCAGTTAATAACATAAGACCTAAACTGCATAGACTTTGGAACCAATCTGCAAAAATGAACCAGACACAATATCACACAT
This sequence comes from Labeobarbus marequensis, assembly GCA_034780575.1. NCBI lineage: Eukaryota > Metazoa > Chordata > Actinopteri > Cypriniformes > Cyprinidae > Labeobarbus > Labeobarbus marequensis. The sequence goes on along the minus strand of JAUZSZ010000115.1, from coordinate 15,790,788 downwards.
GGATAAAAGAACATTTTAGAAGAGCAAGTTTGATTATTGCCACATCGGTTGGTTGTAAACTGTGGGTGAAAACAAAATAGCATATAAAATAGTCATAATTTTTGGAGCACAACTGAAAAATTAAGTTAGCTATTAAAATAATAATCATTTTTGGAGCACAGCTGAAAAATATGGTTAAGGTAGCTACTAAGCTGCGTTAGGTTCAGCACTGACTGAGATAAACGTCCATATGTAGATGTGTGTGTGAATAGTCATTAGTGTGTGTGCTTTTGCGGTGGTATTTGATAGATTGAATTTCTGGCAGAGATAGGAGCTTTTGGAGCAGCTAGCTGTTCATGGAGAAGTAGGCTGACAGGAGAATTGTGTAAAGATGGACACTACCATTCATCTGCATTAAGGGCTTATATTAAAAAGTAGCGATTTGTCTTCTCTTTTAGCTTGGAGCAGAAAGAAAAGGAAAACATAGTCTGGAGAAGAATTGATTTTGTGGAATAAATGGAGCTAATGTGCTGTAATATTTATCTCCTCTTGATTAACAAGCCAGTTGGTGGTGGTGAATAAACTTAATTGAATGTTCCCTCACACATCTGCATGCTTGTAATTCTCTTTCCCAAACCCTCCTTATCTTCAGGACACTGACTCTCTCTCTCTGTCTGTAGATGAGGGATGATGGTCCGGTATTACTTGCACTGGCGTCATGTTGAGCTGATGTGCATTTTGAGTGTCATCCCACTCACACGAAAAGTGACTGTAATGAACTGATCTGGCAATCTTTAATCTGATTTTCTCGCTCTGGGTTGTATTTTGTACTCAGTTTCATAATCTCATGCAATATTCAACAATTGTGGTCCATTTGAACTCATTTCTGTGTATTCAAATGAGGCTTTCTTCATTTTGTCTTGTGATCAACAGCCTTTGATGTCTTGTGTATAAAACAGTGAAAACCACGAGGAGAGAGCTGAATTCTGCGTTGAATATTAAAGAGGTCATATCATAATTTGTTTTTAAATATATATATGTATATGTTTTTGCTTTATAAAGTTAGTCCTGTTTTTTTTTGTGTGTGAAACATTTTATATTTAAGCACAGGTTTCTGTAATTAATCCATAATTGATTGCAGCTAATATTGAAATTTGTAATCATAAGTCGATTTTCAGAATTTCACTGAATCTCCAAATTAATGTGGAAAAAACATAAAGACAGTAATTTGAATATTTGCCATTTTATATATTTGTTTAAATTACTATACTGATAAAAATACTAATACTGATGCCTATATTATTTCTTTAAAATGCATATATATATATATATATATATATATATATACACATTTTTTAATTGACGACCCTGTCTTTTCCTTTTCTGCCTGTTGGTGGCAGTATAACATGAACGTGTGTTATGCTAATTAAAAGTGGAGAGTATTAAAGGTGCTCCTGATCTGCTCAAGGATACTTCCTCTGGTGGAATGTCTCTCCAGGCAAGTCTTTTGCTCCAACTCTTTTTGTTGTTTATTCCTATGTCAATGTTCTTTATCAGACTCACTGGATTATTGTTTTTGTTTATATTTGCTTCAATCCCTAGACTTTTGGTGTTTTGGTGTTTATATTAGTGTTTAATATTCGTTCATATGTATGATCCTGACAAGATGAGGGCACTTTTTTTTTACTAAGTACTATACTCATAAAAAATGCTTATGCCTTTATTAATATTTTTTAAAACGTATTTATGTATACATGTATGGATGTATGTGTTTATTTCATCTTTTTTATTTCTGGGGTTAAAATGAGTGATTAAAACAGAGGCGTGTGCAGAACATTATTTTCTTAGCCACATACCATATTTTTAAATTCTAATTAAATTCCCCAGAATATGTCATTTTTATATTTTTTCTTGTCATGTAATGTTCTATATTTTTCACCTTTTCACGTCCATTTTTGTTCACAATCTCTTCACGTCCATGTTTGATGTTGAACATACTTAAAGACCAGACTTTTGTATCTACAAAATGTACAAAATCTACAAAATCTTTTGTATTGACAAAATGTATCTAAGTACACTAAGTACAGAATGAGTCATTTTTTGCTGTTCAGTTTCAATAAATGCCATTTTTGGACGGTTTAAGGAGGAGGAAGGTTTAAGCTATTAGAATTACAGTATATTTTATAGTGCATCAGTCTTTTTACTTCAAAAGATCAAGGAAAATTTGATTCCTCTTGATAGGACCCCTTTAAGGTTTTACAGAACCTGGTTCCACCTTGATGTCATATCAAGGAGCTACAGAACAGAATTATGTTGAAACTAATGACATTCATGGATTCTGGCTCTGTTTGTGCAGAGCTGATAAAAGCAGTGATTAACATGTCAAGAATGTGTTGATCCAAGTTTAAAATGATTTCCAATTATTTTGGCTCACCAAGTTCCTGTAGCCAACACGAATGCCATAGTGTGCTTCCCAAATAGGATGTCTTATTTACCCGGTTGTTGTGTGGAAACCTGCACGTCTTGGAGAGAAGGTTAATATGTGAGCATCAGCATGTAGTGCAGCAGGGTGTCCGAATAACCTCCCTTCCCACCTTCGTAATTAGAGGCAGAAATGAGGCAGTGGAGGCTCTGGGAGGGCAGAGACCCCCTACTTGTCACCGCGGGCACTGTGGCTCTGCCATATCATGTAATAATTCAGTTTTAGAGAACTTATAATTAGTCCGACTTGGACCCGTGGATGAAGATCACAAAATGGTGCTAGTTCTGTATAATGAAAGTATGTGGTGGTGCATGGTAAAGAGTTTTATTGAATTTCCAGCTGCAGAAACATACACTATATCACACAAAAGAAACATTTAAGCTGCTGAAAAAAACAAAACAAAAACAGCTGCAACCACTGTAGACATGTGTTATATGATTTCCTGGAATACTTGATTCTGACAAGTGGGATTCCAGGAAGTAAAAATCTCATTCAGTTTCTCCATAGGGGATTTGATTTTGAACAAAAACTTATAAACCTTTGAAGACATACCTACTGTGAGCTACAAGGTTGCTATTCAATGCTAAATGCTTTCTTTGTTGATTTATTTTTATTTTTTCATTAGTTTATTCACCATACTTCACTTTGGAGTTGGTTGGTTTGATTCATAGCCTATAACTCTTTTTTTCAAATACTTTTGGAACCAAGGCCGCTGAAAAAAGGGCTACTTTGCATCATCTATGGCAACTTTGTAAATTAGCTGCTAATACTGTGACTTCAGTGCCATTTTCATATTTTTCTCATAATAACACAGTTTCACTCTTACTTGGTACCAAATTCATGGTTATCAGTAGAGAAAATGACCTCAGTAGATGTCAGTATAATTCTGTAATATTGCTGCTGTGTTTGTCTTATTGCTAGGCAGATTTTACATTATAACATAGACTGTTTTTTTTTTCTTAGCAGAAGCTTTAGCATAATATACAGGTAAGACTAGAAAATAAACTCAAATCAATATTTAATATCACATTTGTTTATTTAGTGGGCAGCCATGTGATCTGTGCTTCAAGTCTGGTTTATTTTTACTTATTTATTAGAAATAAAAAAAATACAGTTGAATACATTAGTACAATTTAGGCATTAAAGAGATATAAACCACTGCCTATATGTTGTAGTAATCTCATCCAAAATAAACTTTTCTGAATACCGATATTGAATTTCTCTCAGTTAGTCTGCATTTAGATTCAGCTACAAATCATGAATACAAAGTAACACAAGCTACAAGATTACGCTGCGTAACTTCTCCTAGTTGTGACTTGAATGTGAAGAGAAGATGTTTAAGGATTCAATAGGTCAGAGGCATTCCATCATTTTCAGTAAATTTCACATGCAGCCACTTCACTACCCTTGGCACTTCTCAGATGGCACTTCATCTCAGATTTCTCTGTCGTAAAATGATTGTAAACGAGCCTTTGATCAATGGATTTTGTCTGGTGATTGCGTTGCAGGAAGGACTTGTTTTAATCATAAGTATGAGAAATTAATCAGCCCCAAAAATAAAAGGCAAAAACTGGAATGAGTTCTCGCCTAAAAGCTTTGATGTTTCCTTCTTCGTGTCTCTGTGAGTTCAGTCTGTTCAGTATTCCTGTCACTCGCTGTACATTATGTCTCTCTTTTCTGTTATCCTATGGCTGATCCTGTGATTCAGGGGAAGGAGAATGGGGAACACACTTAGGATTTTAGATGAGTTTCACTGTCAGGACATCAGTCAATCGAAGGCTCCACTCTGACGTGCCTCTGTGTCTGGCCTGAACGATGGCCTTCCCCTGAGCAGTGGTAAGCAAGAGATGCAGTAAACTTTTCTCAGAGCCAAATACATAAGCATACATTCAAGGTGCAGTCAGTGTTAGTGGTTTTTGCATATTGGTTTTTGGTTGATGTCACTGATTTTTACTTTTCGCTTTATTGGACATTTTTTAGATGACTTGTGCCATCATCTAGGACTAACTTCAAGGGATAGCACTCAGTAGCGGCAAAGACTTAACTGTTAAGAGCACTATTTTTTGAAGAATGCATTCATGTAATTATAATAACAATAGGGACTTTTTAAACACTTGATTTGTAATCTCAACTATTAATCTCAAAATGAATAGCCTAATTATATTCAATAGTGATAGTCACTTAAGCATCACTGCATTGATTTGTCTTTCACAAAACTACTGATTTTTCATTTAAGTTGGTCAAATTTATATTGTATTTTAATTGTATTTTAATCAGCAGTATCATAAATATTATTTTAAATATTCATAATACAATTCTCAAGCCAGAGTATGGGATGGTTTCTTAATAGTGGCGTAGCACGAACTGTTCACAGACAAAATCTGCACAACAGAACATAAGAATTCACATAAGGAAAAAATCCAAGTGATTGCTCCAAAGCCTATCGTTGGAAACATTTGTATTTGTGCTGAAAGAGAGGTAACTTTAAATAAATTAATTTTGGATAGACATTTATGTGTTGTTTATAACGAATGCTATTATAATTTGTGTTTATTTGTATAATTTCATATATAAATTTGTACAATAATCTTAGAGCTGCTTATTTTGCTGTTCTGAATACCATAAAATTTAAAGGATTTGCTGACAACTTTTTGTTTATCTCAATGCAATTTTGTGTATATGCATGAATATAGCAGATTTTTTTTTTTTTATCCACGCAGCAAACGTTTAAAAAAAAGCTTGGGGAAAAAAACCCCAATGTTACTTTGTTGATTGCTATAGATGCATAAGAGCATTTTTACTGTAAATTTTATGGGTAGCTTTAATGTAAAACATTGTCATCAATTCCCATTTGTAAAAGAAAAATTCATTGTTATATACAAATAGCAGAAAATTGATTTGAATTTCGCCCCTCTTCACTCTTGCGGGGGGCCTATGCAGTTTGCGCTATGCTACTGTTTTTTAAATTGTTTCATAGGATTTTGAAACATATCTTGTGTTCCCTTAAGCACACTGAACCAAAGCCAGGATATTATGTGCATGTTCAATTCAGATGTCTCTTATAATGCTTTTTTCCCCATTCACTTTTGTTTTGCCTGTGGTAATCCACTTTGGTCTGTTGCATTCAAAACTAAAACTTAGCTATTCTTTGGATTCATTAAAGAGCTGTGAAGAGCTGGAGGTTATATAGAATTATTATTTAGATTTTCATTTACTCAAAGTTGTAATAAGTATAGCAGAAACCACAGAGCACACAGGCATTGACTCAGAAGAAGGAACTTCTTTATCTTGTCTGAATACTATTTTGAAGGAGTTTGATGAACATGTCTATTTTTTATGGGCCTCAAGGATCCATCTATAAATCCTTTGATTTCCTCAAGGTGAGATAATACCCACAGGATGTAGATCTCATGGTCGAAAACTGTACAGCCAAACGAAGTATAGAGACAAAGACCCTTCCAGGTGTGCGTCAGTTAGTGTCACCCTGTGATGATGATGAAAAGCTTTAGTTCAAGCTTCATCTCCAGCATTCAGTGTGCTTGCTGAGACATCAAGGCAAATCCTTGTCCTTCATTTCTCTTTCTCAAATAGCCAGCTTGATTGTTTGAACTCGGAATCATACCACTCGACGCTTTTGGCTCTGTTACTTCTGGTAAGAAATAGACAACGTTCTCAACGGAAAGAGATCTTTCAAGTGTGTTTGTCTCATTGTGTTCAGAATAATTTTAAAATGGATAATTTAGAAAGACTCTTCCATCTTGGCTTTTGCACCTGACTGAACTGATCTGAAACAATACTGCAATATGTACTGCAGTTTTTTTTTCCTGATTTATTAATAATAAATAAAAGGTAAACATTTGTGGTTACACTTTATTTTAAGGTTCAATTCTTGCTATTAACAAACCATTATCTATGACTTTTGCCTTAATAAACTTAGGTATTGTGTAGGATTAGGGATGTAGATTATGGTCATGCAGAATGTATACTTTATAAGCACTAATAAACAGCCAATATTTTAATAATAGGCATACTGATAAGCAACTTTTTAATAGAATTTGTCCCTATAAAGTGTTACTTAATTTGCTTGTCCAATTACATTTGGGCTTCTTTCACCCAAAACATCAGTCATGTAGCTCTTTTTTCTTGTCTTTTCTTTGCTTTGCTTTGCTTGATTTGATTTAGATAAATAGTTTACCAATTAAGTAGAGCAACATCTTTTAAATGCTCATGAGAGATATTTTCATATCACATTATTGTATGTCAGCAGTCCAGCATATTGGATACGATTTTGTATTCTCTGTGACAGCAGCTATGTTGTACAACAAGAATCAGATTAATACTTGTCTTTCAGTTGTATTCATTTGCAGACACAGTTCCTGTTTCTGAAATGACTTTCATGCTTGAAAAATCACGTTATGGGAGCAATCGAAACTATTTCCACGGGCATGCCCTTTTTTGTTATTTTTTTGGTGGCAGGCCCCAAATTGCATAAATTACAGATTTGTTATTTTGAAATGTGCTAGTTTGCATTGTGTTTTTGTATTTCTAAAACAGGTTCTTGGAGTCTGGAGCAGTAAAATCTGTTGAGAATCCTCACAAACCTCTCACATAGTCATGTAAACACTATATGTAATAGGCTTTTTTAAAAAAAAATATTTTGAGTAAAGTTTTTTATTTTTATTGTTATTATTTATTGGCGATAAGTGAGGAAACAAGTTTCCAAACTCTGACAAGAGCTTGTCTCTCACAGAACAGGTGACACCAACACAGCCACTGTTTGATGAGGCTGAGCTAATGGGGTCCTGTGATGTATAATAAGACAAATGACTTTGCCTCTCACTAACTTATCTCTGCTAATTATAGATAGCCCAATATTAGCTTTAGTTTTAATGTCATCGTTCCACAGGAGTTGCTCTCCATTAATTAACAACCACTTTTGATGGATACATCATGTGTGCTGTGTTGTGGGTACACAGTATTAGTGTTTGTTGTGGGTGGATGATTTTTGAGAGAGCAGTGTTCACTTGTTCTGATTTGCCTGGGCATTGGGGCCAGGTCTCAAGCCGAAGTTTAGCTTAAACATTATTAATTACAGCGTATTATTGTGTCATGTGAGTTCACTTTTCTTTTGGCTTCTAGAGATCTTATGAATAGGCTCATTCATTCACCTTGTCAGAAAATAATAGCCTTAGAGCGATATCAAAAAGCTAAAAATTCATTATCTAAGAGTATATTTAGAAATATCTGCATTCACGAATCAGATTCTGTCCACCCACTTCAGTAGTTTCCTTGGAAATGGCACAGATGTAAGTTCTTCTGTGCCTGAAATTTACTGATCTTTTTGTGATAACTATAGGTGGCAGGTGGAATGAAACAAATGTCTGGCTTTACATGCTCCTGTGGACACAGAAAAGTGTCTGAGAAACAAGAAATTAGGTAAGTTATAAAACCTTGTGTTAATGACTGATGAACAAACTTTTTTATTTAAAAACTTTGATTTCAATTTTCAGATACTAAACAGTTTTGGAGTTTATTCTGTTTAGATGTTGAATGCTGACATGGTTGACAGATTTTTTTTATATGAGAAGGAATACTAAAAGTTGTGTCGTAAGATCCGATCTAGAAAGCCTAAGCCTATTTTTTCATTTATTTAATTATTTTTTGGTAACAATTCCTGACCTTAAGCAATCTATGGCTACTTGGTACTTTTTAAACATAAAGTAATGCGTTTCTGATATATTCCTTGTTATTACTGCTTCAAGGCAGATCTTATGAAGAAGAAACAATTGAAGCATGAAATTAGCTCATGCCATCTACAAGAAAACGTCAATATAGACTCCAAAAATTAAACCGGAGGATTGGTCTGGGTTGGCTGAACAAGTGGAAGAAGCAAAATAACCCGATTCCGTTTAAGAACAATTTAAAGACCATTGCTGGAGGACTTAGAGATTGCACACTTGTTTTCTTATCTCCTCAGCCAACCCATTGGTCTTACCAGAGCACAGCTGTGCACAGACAGCAGAGAAAATTGTGACTCTAAGAGCATTTCATATAAAGTTAGCTCTCGCAAAGTTTATAAAGGTCTGTGAGTCACAATTACAGCGGTATCATCACACAGTATCATCACAATTATATACCTCTACAACTTGTGTTGTATTATCATTTTCTTTTTTTCTCTAGCAACAAATTGCTGCAATCTCGGTTATAAAAACAGAAAAATAAATACATAATGAAATGTTCTTGATTCTTGTTTTTTGTAGCAGCCACATATGTCTTTGAACCTATTTATTATATATATATATATATATATATATACTTGTTCACTTAGTTAGTTTTTTCAAATCAGATAGTTATTCGATTTGTTAAAGCTATTCCATTTACACTTGACCACGTAAATCTCTCCAAAAACCAAATATAAAATGTTCTTCAATTCCCCGATGTATGCAAATAGATATGCAATGCATTTGATTTATTATCAGCTGTTTTCAAGATCAAAGACCAAAATAGGAGAGACAGCAGAATTAGCACTGCTGAAAAAAATTAGCTATGCCAAAACACTGGTGAAAGAACGAAGATGCAATGCCGAAGAGTGAGTTTCATTTGCTGCAATTTGCACATTGGCTGGCTGAAGAGAGATGCTTATCTCTGATGGGCCATATCTGTGGAGATGTGTGTTGCAGTACTGTAGTGGTATCTGGCTACCAGGTGCCTAAAGCTACAATAGTACGCTCTCATACCTTTATTTTTTGCTGTTTTGACTTCAACAACCAGATGCTGTACATTAATCCACTTGCATTTGATTGTGTCAAACCAATTGTTTTTTTTTTTTGTGACTGATTGTCTTGAATACATTTCAGAGGGCATTTACACTTAGTCTTTTCTGGGATCCGATCAAAGAAAACACATGAAGTGGTTCTGTCTAAATAGGTCCTTTGATTTTGTCCCTACAGCTAGATTCTTAAGCACTGACATCTATGTACAACCAGCTGTTTTTGATTGGAAAGAGTGTGCAGTGGATTTGTTGGAATGTGTTAACACATTCATATGAATTATTATTTGAAGATCAGCTGCCCGACATTTTTAAGAAACATTTAAGATGTTTGCGAAGAACCGAGACAGCGTTTGACTGCAGATTGTTAGCAGCTTGGCAAACTTACTTATAGCAGTCTGCAACATTGCATGTATGACTCAGCCAGAAAATAGTATGTTGCAATTACTACTCATTGATTTTGTACTTAATTTATATTCAAATGACTCAAGACAGTTCTGTAATTGCTTCCCCTTCATTGTTCTGATCAATTCTAATTTTGCACTTCTCAGATGTATATCGAAAAATAAGCAATGTATGTCAAGAGCATTTGCCACTTCTGCTGGCCAGCAAAGTCCTGAAAGAGGAATTGTACAAAAAGTGTATACTGTTTTGTGTATACTAATGTTTTTCCACCAATCACCCCAATCAACTCTAAAGACTTGTTTTACAACTTTAGGCCTGGCACCAGCAATATTGCCACATATGATCTGTTTACTGAAAAAGTTGGTTATCTGTAGTAAAAAAAATATCTGTAGTAGTATACTATACTATATTTATATTCTATACTCTATTTATATTCTTAGT
>JAUZSZ010000115.1:15732647-15747727 GCA_034780575.1 Labeobarbus marequensis | reverse complement strand
TTCCTGGAACTAGGGATGCAATGATACCATTTTTTCAGATCCGATCTGATCCAGAAAATTCTGAGTATCGGCACATTCCGATCCGATCCGATACCAGTGCAGTTTTTTTTTTTTAAATCAATGTAGAATTTCTATACTTCCGTGTGTTGACTCTTTTGTGTTAAACACAATCCTTTAAACGCCGTCAACTTCATGTTAATGAAAAATAACAAATGAAAAATATATAATCTTAAACTATGACAAAAACACTATTACAAACTAGGTTAGTGGATAATTTATCAGCAAAGTTATTCTAGAAAAATCATGAGTGGACAATTTTATAAAATCTAAACATTCAGTGAAATAACATTATTTAGTGGGGAACAAATAAAAGTGAATAAGTATAGGACTAAATATTGTAAAATTTTACACATTGCTCTTTGTATTGTTGTAAAATACATTAATGATAACTATAAACTATAAAAACACACAAAAGACAACATGAAAATATTCACATGTTAAAATGTAGAGTTGAAATTAAAACAGCCCTCTGTGTGACTCATCTTGACTTCGTAGTTTGTACACTTTTCAGTTTCGCTTTTCTTCTTGTGCATTGGTTCACTGGGCTGAACAGTCAAGACTGTCTAACCGACTGGCCGATGCCGACGGTGTGGAACACACTGTAAAAACTGAGCTGACAGACACTCAATGAAAGCCCGGTATTGGCCGTCGACCGACCATTGGCTTGGTGTGTTGCAGCATTTATATGTTGAATATTTAAACACTTTTGGAACAAAAAAGTAGATATTTTGAAGAGTGCTTAAACTGTTTTGTTCATACAGTGAAAGCCAGTGGGGTCCAAAACAACATTGATTGGACCCCATTGACTTTTACTGTACAGTATGGAAAAGATTGTTTCAAAATACCTTCCGCAGAAGAGAAGGCGGCATACAGGACTGAAACAAGCTGAGGGAGAGTAAATGTTGGCAGAATGTTCAGTTTCCCTTTAATTATTCCAGGGGAAATTTACAAGTCGAATCTCATCCTTGAAATCATGGTCAACAAGCCAAGTATGCTTCGCTTTTCTCAAGAACTATATAAAACTTGTGAAATTTTGAACATATTGTGCCAGTGGTAGGAATCTGCTGAGAACAGCCACAGTATAACTTCAAGAGCCTCCAGTTTATTAATTTAACCAATATTTTTTTCCTACAGAAAAAAAAGAGCTTGCGCAATCCCATTGGGAGTGGGATCTTAGCTATCTGTAGATTTGAACCCACAGGGTGAGATGGTCTCTCAGATTTACTCCATAAAATCATAAACTCTGGTGGATGGGCAATTTGGAGGGTCAAAGTGGCCTGATTTCTCAATTTTGCTGTACACTGGTGTGATAATGTGTACTGGAGTAATGCATATAGAGTGCTGAAGTGTTTTATAATGTCAATACAAAAGGCTTCCTTTGAAGATGCTAGATTTAACCAGGATTCTAGCGCACAGGTGACCACTCTGACTAGAGTAAAGACTGTGCAATTCTGACTCATATGTCTCTGGGTTAGGTGAGCGTGGTTTCAGGTCAGAAAATGTTTCAGCACTCAATTCTCAGAAGATGGACACATTTTGGAAATTACAATGTAATTATAATGTAATTCTTTTAAAAACAGTTAGAACAGTCTTCATTATTCTAAACTTTTTGCTGGTATAGTGTTATATATACAAAATCAAAAAAGTCAAAAGTACCAAAACAGAATGCTTAACACAAGCTAAGCACGCTCAGAAACACAAATGACATGCAAAAAACAAGTGCCGCAGAGCATATGTCTTTTTCCAGTGTGGCAGACCAGTAACATATTCCTAAAAATCCCACTAAAATAGTCCTTCTGGACAACTGCGTATCAACACATATTCAAAGAAGCGATTGCACACACAACTTCAATTGACCGTAAATTGTGCAACTACTATAGTGGATTTATGACCATTTAACCATGCTGATATTTACATATGACAGTTCATGAATCAGCAGGCTTATTTGCATCACAGATGCTGTGGTGATTTAATGTTATTCATAAAGAAGGGTGCAAACTTGATTTACGCCCTTAGACCGCCCACAGATATTGAGACATCAGATGAGTAATGGAAGTGAAGGAAGATAAGACTAGTAACTGACTCAAAAATATTTGAACTATGGTTAGGTCAATACTGAATTTTGTAAATGCAGTTCTTTGTGCAATTAATGAATGAAAATCTACACTTGATCACACCTACTCTTTATTTACAGTTTTTATTTTATTTTTTACCTTACTATATTCCACATTTTAGTATAATAGTAAACAACATATACTCTAATCATTAGGTTGATATGAAGAGCTTGCAAGTAAAGTAATGAAACTGCACTTGTCCACTTAATCTCTGCTGAGTTTTGAAGCTTGATTTATCTCCTTTTCTCCCATGTTTTCTCAGGTATGAAATATTCAGAAGATCAGAACACATCAATATTAATGGGTACATTAAATATACAAGTGCATTAAAAGTTTAAACTGTTTTATTTGTGACCCAAATTACAATGTTGAAATTGTCTTTAAATAGCAATTCCCCTTTGCTCTCATTTTTTTAAATTATTGAAAGCTCCAGTTATTGTATCTAAAATTGTTTATAATGCTTTAACTGACTAGCTTAATTATGGTGACTTCACTGAATATTGAGAGTTGCACAAGCACAAGGTATAAGACGTTGTGCAGTACTATATAATACAGTCAAGGCTAAAGAGTGTTATTATGCATGAGGAGGTAGAGGGAGTTTTATTTTTACTTTTTTTGGAACATCTCAAAGATTGCAAGCAACATCTTCTTCACTGCTGTCAACACTGTGATATGGTTTCTTCATAAGTTTGTTTTATATTTTATTGCCAGAATGGTAAAAGACCAGTGGACCAATGGAAAGTGCAAGAACGTATTATTTCTGCGGTTTTCAGCATGACCCACTGCATACAGGTATGTATAATTACAAAGAACTTCAAATAGTAAAAAGGAGCCAAGACATGCTCTGCCAATATCTCTTGAACAAATAAACGCTTGGGGAAACCAACCAATTTGTTTGAAAACTAATTATTTTTGCAATTACCTTTGATGCCAGGAGTCTCACAGAAACTACACAGTTCACCTGTAAATAGAAATTACTGAACATATTAAAATGCTGGTAAATCTTTGTAGACTTAATATTGTGTTTGTTTTCCAGTTTTCAGAAACAGAGCAAAAGCTGGCTCACTTGGAATTTTGTCGTTGATCCGAAATAACAATGCATTATTCATGTACTAGTTTAGAGAGTTGCAGCATTGTGCCTTTACTAATGAATCCATTTATTCTGTTTGAAAAGCAGCATGAGCATGTTGTAGGTCAAGCTGTTGAGAAAATGTAAAAAAAGGTGTAAAAACAATGACATCATGATGGCTTCAGATTTGCTGTGCAATTATTAAGTAACAAGTTATTGTCTTAATATGCGAAAATATATAAGATTTCGCAACACTTCAGTAAGATCACTTTAGAGTTAAAATGCTTCAGATGGTGCAGTCACAGACACTGCCAGGATAATTTATGCATGTAGCTGCAGTGAAAAAGTATTACAAACAAACTTGCTCACACTGAAGCCACATCCATCTTCCTGTTTTCAATTGTATTGTCAATATGTAGTGATAAGCATGGTTAATAGTAAAACCCCTTCTTTATATCATTCTGAGAAGAGAAACAATTGGACCCATGAGGCCTATTCATTGTATTGAGAAGCCACAAGTACACAATAAACACTTAAATCAACTCATGGTTGTCAAATTCAATACAATTTTTGCCTGAGTTGTTCCAGGTTCAATTTTTAAAGCCCAGTTTAACATTTTGAATCTTTAAACTGAAATAAGAATAAAAAAAGTATAATCACATTGTGTCCGAGTTATTTTTCCATTGTGCAAAATCTACAAAAATGATAGATTACATAAGAACAAAAATAGCAATTAAAAATACTATTCTAGAAAGAAAGAAAAAAAAAGAAAAAAATACAGTGAAAAGGAAAGCACACTCTGACGCTTTATTTATTAGTAGGCAAGTTCTGAATATTCTACAGGTCATTGGCACTATATTTCAACGGCCTACTTTCAACATGTTAAGAAAATTAAGTTATATTAAAGGCATTTTATATTCTCTTGTCCAGAGAAGCTTATAAAAGTCCTTTTACCATATTCAAGACCACAGAGATCAACAGATGCAAGCATACATTTTGGCTAGAACCTGCTAGAAAAGAAGTGTTTCCTGTGCAAAATGCAAACACAAACAAGTGTTATGAGTATAATAAGCCTAATACAGCTAGTACACAACCTAGTGAGAATCAAGTACTTATGAAAAAGAGGATTCTTGTCCAGTGTGACACCAAGAATCTTGGCTTTCCGCGTGGGTGAGATGGCTGAGTTGTCTATTGAAATGACAAGGTCTTGGCACAGGTGCTTTTTGGCCAGATGAACAACAACTCGGTTTTTGATCAATTCAGCTTCACATGATGGGTGTTTATCCAGGCAGAAATGCTTGGCAGACATGTAGTGATTCATGAGGGTATCTGGTTGTCAGAGGGTGGAATAGAGAGAACTAACTCAATATCATCTGCAAAAGAATGATAGGAGAATCTATGAGAGCTAACCATGAGTGATGACTTTACTAAGTGGTTTGGCGTAAAAGGGGGTATGAGTGCTGATCCCTTTGGAACTACAATTGTGGAACTATAGTTGGTTTGGAAATAAAGTGGATGCTTTCTGTGTTCTCTGCTAGGTTCTCTTTACCCAGTTCACTGATTTGGTGATTCATAGCAGGGCTGCAAAATAGACTGAATTTTTAAAAATATCCCAGACGAACTGTATGAGGTTTATTACCTGGGTTGTGCAACGTATTAGTCAGTAAAGTTTATCTATTTGTGACAAGCTGGCAAAAAGAGTCACATTGAGCAAATTTTGAAAAAAAAAAAAAAACATTTTTAATTCTCCATTAAAAACCTTCAAAATGATGTATGATTTGTTGGAATCGGACGAAAATGACTGAACTACACCATTTGAAGTCGATGGAGTCAGCAAAGTAAATTTAGAGAAAAACTGATTTAAAGTATTCTGAAGGTTCCAAAGCAAAATCACCTAGCAACATTACATCTTTTCCCCCACTTCTTTTCTTAATAATCATTAATAATAATCACAACATAGCTATTTTTTTGTTATAAATTACCAAAAAAAACAAAAAAAACAAAACAAACAAAAAACAAGCAAACATAAGAAAGAAACAAGTGTAGCTAGAGTTTATTACTTTTTTCATTTTACATCTAAACATAAGCCTTCGAGTAAGAAAAACAAATGTAAATAACTTAAGTGTGTTCAGGACAAATACAGTCAGGTCCATATATATTTGGACATTGACACAATTTTCATAATTTTAGCTCTGTATGCCACCAGAATAGAATTAAAATGAAAAAATCAAGATCAAATTGAAGCGCAGACTTTAAGCTTTAATTCAAGGAGTTGAACAAAAATATAAAATGCTTAGGAATTAAAACAATTTTTATACACAGTCCCCTCATTTTCAGGGGCTCAAATGTAATTGGACAAATAAATATAATCATAAATAAAATGTTCATTTTTAATATTTTGTTGTGAATCCTTTGCAGGCGATGACTGCCTTAAGTCTGGAACTCATGTACATCACCAGAGACTGGGTTTCCTCTTTTGTGATGCTTTGCCAGGCCTTTACTGCAGCTGGCTTCAGTTATTGTTTGCTTGTGGGTCATTGCGCCTTTAAGTTTTGTCTTTAACAAGTGAAATGAGATTGACTCAGCCATTGCAGAATATTCCACTTTTTTACCCTCAAAAACTCCTGGGTTGCTTTTGCTTTATGTTTTGGGTCATTGTCCATTTGTACTATGTAGCGCTGTCCAATAAACTTTGCTGCATTTGGCTGAATCTGGGCAGAGAGTATATCCCTATACAATTCAGAATTCATCCGACTGTTTCTGTCTTCTGTCACATCATCACTAAACACAGTAACCCAGTGCCACTGGAAGCCATGCATGCTCATGCCATCACACTGCTCCACCATGTTTCAAAGATGATGTTGTATGCTTTGGATCATGAGCTGTTCCAAGCCTTCTCCATACTTTTTTCTTCCCATCATTCTGGTACAAGTTGATCTTAATTTCAGCCTTCCAAAGAATGCTTTGCCAGAAGCATCTATCTATGCTTTATTTTCCTACCATTCTGTAAGAAAAAATGTATTATATTATTATAAATATTATTATAATTTTTGCATTTCCTGGCATTTTTTTCCCAGTAAAAACTATTCTGAAATGTTTAAATGTGTGACCAGACTTGAAGGCAGTTGAAGGCGATGGTTTGTGAAGAACAAACCAAGTACATGCACAGTAACCCTAATATCAACTGACTAAAACAAATTTTGTGCGTTCAGACTTGATTATGTTGCCATTTATGTATTGTTTGGGACAGGATAATGAATGTGTGTGGGATATCTACAGTACTGGATGCTGGACTCATTCCTAGCATGTGCCACGGCATGAATAAATCATGAAAATCACAGCCTTATTGTTTTACTGTTTAGAACTTTATTTCAACTGGCGTTGTTTGTTGTTTCCTTTGAGTTATGTGGTGATGACTTTGAGTGCTTCTCTTTCTTTAATGATTTGATTTTGACTGTCACTATCATTGTGTTTAGTGTGGGGAATGTTAAAGACATTGTTTGATGAATTGAAATTTTGGTTTATTTTATGTGTCCCAAGATGCTTTCTTCTGCAGAGATCCTCATTAGATCTCATAACTAACAAGTTCTGTTCTAAAAGTAAAGAAAAACAGACCAAACTACATCACCGTGACCCATTAGATAAACATACAGTAAGTTGTCCAGTGGTTTGCAGGGATAATTTGTCTCTGTTGTGTGGTTCAGTTGTGTGACAGTTTTTGGAGTGATTGGCTTTCCCTAGAGCTCATAACTAAAAACAAGTTGATGAGGAAGGATTACTACAAGAAGTCATTTGACTTTTCTCAAATTAGCACTTAATATCAATCTGTCTTATTTTCGCATGTGTGGCATTGATTATCTGTCGGTGTGTCACCATTGTGCCAAAAGTTTTCAACCCCTGATATAGTGCTTAATTTCCTGAAGTGGTCTAAGATTTTCAGACATTTAAATTGGTGTAATGCTGATTAAAATTAAAGTACACATTGATTAGAAACCTTGGCCTCAGTTTATTCACAGCCCCTTTGCTCTAAGACATCAACAGCTAAAGAAAAATCCCAGTTTCTTTCTGTTTGGCTGGCTTCAATGCAGTTTCTAGGAGTGATGAGTGCCTTTTTATTATTCATCCAGGAAATAAATGTTGAAACACCCACAACAAGGTTATACTCTCGTCAACAAAACCTTCCCTTTATGGTTTCTTCAGCTTCTACACTAAGGATTTTCTTTGATAGCAGTCACTGTTGACCTTCATGACAGCCGCATGTTTCAGACTGTAATCATGCTCTGCATCGATTGCCTGACTCTCACAGCAGCAGCATGGACTCTCAGTGTATCAGGGTCTGCCGTTCCCCAACACTTCAGGGACTGTTCAAGGCTGTTGAAATGAAATCCCGCTTCTTCTTCTACACCATGCAACTGGTGGAAGATATATTACTGGACTGCGCGGAAACAACAAAACAAACAAACAAACAAATATCTTTCCTCTTTCCAGACATAAGTGTCTATTTATATATATCATTTGTTGCTTTTATTTTTAATCGCTTTTATTGACTATTGAGAAGATAAATGCTCATCTCTACCACCACTCATTTTTCATTGTGAACCATTGTGTGATGCTCTTCACAAGCAGGGGGCGAATAAAGATTTGTTGCAGGTCTTTCTCATTTACTGTTTTTTTTTTTCTAGATTATGGATTATGAGCTCAGTCAAACGTTCTTAGATGGCTGGGAAGAGCATTTTCGTTCATTGAAATGACACTAATTCTGCCGGCATTTTCTGATGGTTCGTATATCCTATGGTTTGATACTCAACAAAATGCACAAGGCTGCACTTTTTCTGTATGACATATCAATTTCAACAGTACAAACTCATTACTGTATATGGGATATGAATTGCAAGTGAGACAGGATTCACAAATATGCATTTACAGGTGGTCTGACAACAAATAATACAATGTCATTGCAATACAGAAAAGAAAGAGACAAGACTCTCTCTCGCTCTTTGTATACAAGTTTTTGTATTACATAATGTGTCTGTATACAGTATATTCACTGTATAATGTAAAATGCAAGTGGACTACTATTTATGAAACATTACAGTAAGTATACAGTATTACTGTAAAATGCACATTTTTGAATTAGCTGTTCTGTCTATGAAATGCTTGAATGACTGAGAAAATGGTTATTCTTCCAATATTCAGCTGCACCTTTCGACCCACCTTGGCCATTGTAATGTCATGATTAAGAACATGATCCACAAAAGTCCACTTATTTCATTGGAAACATGCCTACGTTTGTGTCTATTTTGCCTCCCTACCTTTCCATCACACATCCATACTCTTCTTCTTTTTGACCTTGTTTATTTCCTTCTTGTTCTTGCATTGTCAAAAATTGTAACAAATTGTACGGTAATACCACTCTTTCCACCACTCTTACTATTCTTTCAAGAATTTATCTTCTTAAACTTTTTGCCAGATTCTGGAAGATCAATTCTTGAAAGAGTGGTACAAGGGGATGTGATGCTGGCCCTTCAAGAGTCACTCTCAATGTATATAAGTCTATAAAGCCTATATAAAAAATCATGTATTTCACAACACTTCAGCATGTTATTGTTATTAAGTGAAGGTTTTTTTTTAGGATTTTTTTACACAAGCAAAGTCTCTGAGAACATGAGAACCATGATCTGCACTCACAAAATAGTCTTGTTTTTAGCGTTTATTTTATTCACCAATAGGATAAAACATCGCCGCCTGTGCTAAATAAACGCTAAAAAGAAGAATAGAAAATTTCCTGAATTTTCTAAAAAAAAGATAGAGTTTCAAGAGGAGAAGGTAAAAAGCAATACAAAACAAACAATGTACCGGTTATGTTGTCATTCCTTTGCTCTCTAACTGAATGCAATGTTTTAATAGACCTATTTAATAATAACATTAACAGTGAAATATGCATCTAACAATGGGGGAAAAAGCTTTGTATAATAAAATCACCAACGCTAAAAAGAAGACTGAGTGCAGATCATGGTCTCAAGGACTACTATGAAAAATAATGTTTAATAAACACAATAGAGTGCATCCTGCACCTAAACAAGTGGCCTGATTGAATCTATCCCCCCCCCGGGAACGGATTGCGAAAGCGTGCGCACGGATTATGAATTTGTGGGTACAGATTCAAAAACTGAAGGTACGGTTAACAAAATCTGAGCGCATGGATTGGAAATTTGTGGGTACGGTTTATTAATCCGTGGCCACGATTTGTTAAACCGAGGGAACAGTTTAAGAATTTGTGAGTACGGTTTATGAACTGAGGGGACGGATTGCAAAACCGTGGCCATGGATTATTATTTTTTTCCTCCTACAGATTACCTGCCGGGCTCCGTACGAAGGTTTACAGATCACAGTGCAAGCGAGAGAAGTCTCATATTACGGTTGTCACAATCACGGATGACAACATCCTGGATCAACACTGTTCATGTATCGCTGGGTACAATTAAATGAATGTACATTTAACCAGTTTAATATGGAGAGGCAGTGAAATGTAGACCTTCGTTTATGTGTTTTTGACCTACACTGTACAAGATGCGAGAACAGTCCACTATTTAGGTTTGCACGTTAACATGGACTCCCTAACTTTAAGGTTAGCTAGTTTTAGCCAGAGATATCTTGCTAAAGTACAAGATAACATTAATGTTCTGCTTGAGCAGATGAAAATGTAACTTAATGAGTGTATGACAACCAGGAAATGAAAGTTTTTGTCTTCATTTGTATTGGGGTTGAATACTTAGGGACATTTTGCTCTGTTTTGTTTGGATTCAGAAAATGTAATAAAATAAATTATATTGCCCATCCTCTCAGGATACCTGGAATCAGTGTTACAAGTATTCCAGACACCTTGTTTTTGCATTTTTGAATCATAAACCCCATAAAACTTCCAATGCTTCTCTATGGCACTGAAACCTAAAGATGTCCAAGTTCCGCTCCCCGTGCAACTGATACTCGACTGTCATTGGCTAGTCTGTGTTCGAGGGGAGGGGCTTACCGATAGGTCCGTTATCTTGATTGCGTGGGTTGTGCAGCGGCACGGCTAATGTTTTGAGGTGAATGTGTAGCTGTCAGTCACCGCACCGGTGTGGATGTTTACCGTACTTCGCAATCACAGATTCTAGCATATGTCTTGGAATATACGACCCAAATAAGAATTTTCACCTTATGTAGCCATCTGAACAAGTAAGTAACAAGTCTGCCACATTTGTTCTGACCAACTGAGGAAAAAAGCATTACCATAAATTGTGCTACCAATGGTGAATTAATCTAAAGATCTGTTAACTCATATCACATCTAACTGTGCAAAGTATTATTATCGTTATACTTTATTCTCAAATTATTAATGTTAACAACATCAGCATTGCGTGACAATGAGTATAGTGTGTATTAGCGTGTAGATTTCAATTTCTGTACAGTCTAATCTTTAATTGTCATTCCATTTGAATTTCACATTAAGAAATTCTTTTAACCCAAAAAAGCAAACCATGCTCCCTTTGAACTGGTTGTCTTTAAAATACAAATCTTGTGTAATCCCAAGCTATCTGTAATCAGAAGCACGTTTAAAACTGGAATATAATTAAATTTTATTCACATTTGTTTCATAAAAACATAATACTTTCTGGATTACAATCCACCATCAAAATGATAAGTTTAATTATTCTAGCTGCTGTGAGAAAAAGCTATAAACCTCACATCCGATAGTCTAGTAGCCGGGACAACTTCTTTATGTTTACAGACGTGATGTAATGACGCGGCAGCATGCTCGAATTTCCCGTGAAAACCTACGCGTACCACTCAAATTAGAAAAAAAATATTGTAAGGTAACCATTGTGAAGTAAGGTGATGAGTTTTCAACACTGGCTGGTTATGTACTGGCTCAAATATTGATTTCGGATCATTTTTAACCCAAAAAAGTTACGGACTGCAGCTTTAATATATTAAATAAAATGGTTCCAAAGTATCTGTTAGAATATTATGTATTTGTAAGAGAGGTTCACTGTCATTCTACATGAATGAGTAGTAATGATATATATCCTTGTAGGTTTAAGAGTGAAATGGGGAAAAAAAACAACAACAAAAAAAAAACTTTATGTACTAGCTCTGTTGCTTGGAACAAATTACCTGGGTGTATTCAAGAAATACAAGTTGATATTATTTTTAGAAGGGAAGTAAAAAAATGGTTGTTTTATCATTGATGTTTTGAAGATTGTGGGTGAGTTTCTGAACTTGATGTTGGTTGCACTTATTTATGATTTGTTCATCCATTTTTTTAAATACTGAGGACCACAATGGAAATAAGCCGATGGCTTTTTTGTGTATTTTATCCTCCACGGTTTTGAAATGTGAATGAATTAGTCTTTTTGGACTTTTTTTGTATTATATTTTAAATTTTGTCAAATAAAACAAACAAACCAGTTAATCAGCTGACTAATCAGTTAATGAATGTGATTCAGACAAGCTGGACCTTGAGTGTTTACACTAAATATGGGGGTTTAAATCCAGCCTGCAACATGCAATGATTCCAGTCCTCCTCTCTAATTTCACTGTCAGTAAAATTATATATTCTGGGAAAAAATGGTTCCTTATTGTGATTTACATCTGAGTGAAATCGACCAAGAAAAAAACTAAGACGAGACTTAATTTTCTCCATTGGGAATTGATTAGATTGTGGAAAGTGTTGTCATTTACCAATTGCCGTGTTCATTTAATTTCTGTGACAGAAATTGTGCTGTGCTGTGCTGGAGGTAAGGAACTCATCTGGTCATCGGACAGCTTTATTTTTTTATGTAAAAAAAAAAAAAAAATTGGAATTGTCGATTTTGATTTAACAGTTACTATAGGCTGAACCTAAGACCTCAGGGATTTCTTTCCAGAGACAAATGATAGTTTATGATATTATCTTCACTGTTTCTCCATTTCTTTAAAGATTATGTTGGTGCTTTTGAGGCACTAGAGCTGTGTTTTAGGACAATAGTCTTTATGTGATTAGATTAGCCATAATTATTCTTAATGGGCTAGCTGGCGAATATCCCAAGTCTCTTTTCTGCATCAAAAAGCTAATGCACCTGTTGCACTTAATGTCACCCCTAATGCACATTTATCAAGTCACTACACTCTTATTGTGTAGGATGGCATAGGCTGTCCCTGTGCAGTGAATAGCACTTACGTATGTTATATTTTGAGCAGAATTATTATTTTTTTTTTATTTATTTTTTTATTTTTTTATTTTTGCAATCTGTATGGTGAATTAATTACTATGGATTCAGCAAATAAGACTCAAACTGAGTAAAACAAAATGTTTTATGTTGGACTACATACAGAAACACAGAAAATCAATGTTAATTTAATGAATGTAATGTGTGTGTGTTTTCCTTTTTTCAGATATGTTACAGTACATGGTAGTAACCTCCTTTACCATTTTATTCCTAATAAAATTTTTCTGTAATTTCTGATTTGTAACTTTTCTGTATTTGTCCTATTTTTAATTCAATTCAAAAGTGAATTGAGCAAATATGTAATTTTTAGCACATTCTGTTTTGGTAGGATTGATAATTTACTTACAGCACTCATAAAAATGTATTTATTTATCACATTTACTGGCAAAATAAGTCCAACCAACTGGTAATAAAAGTATGCAATTGTGACGTAATTATGGACCAAAAAAAAAGAAAGAAAAAGAAACAAAACAAAACAGCTTCATCAGGAAGTTCAAAAGGGCATTTTTAATTGGTGGATCATATCATATTTTAGGGACGGAGAGATGCAGAGAGAAAAATGAGGGGAAGGGAGAGAGATACATTGGGGTTCACAAAAATTGTATCTGGGCCAAGCATGGGGTCGGTGTGATGAATTCTGCATAAATTGAATACCCTTTGAACAATTCCCCATATTCTCCACCGGATAAGTTCACAATATCATAATTCATCTCTAATCTAATGAGCTTCAACACTAGCAAAGCACAAATCAAATTTGGTTAGTGAAGGGAAGCTCTGAAATTTCATTCCAATGAACCTCTCCTGCCATTTTGACATATACAGGAAGGAGCTAATGCGATTTACTGTGGACACCACATGAATTATCTCCAATAATTTGAATTAAATGTGCCAGGTCTTGTGCTACTCTTTTTAGCTAATTAAAGTTCAGAGATGAAGAAAGATAACACCTTTTCACAAGGTTTTATTTGTATTTATTTATTTATTTATTTATTAAGACATACAAAATATACACACATGTACTCAGGAAGCAAAGCAGAGAGATGCTGTAATTTGCACAACCAATTATACATCTGATACAACATTGTAGACAGCAGGATAATATTCTCTAACCGTTAATTTAAAAGTATAACTATATTTTCTTGCTGTGGTGTCATAGTGTTATATTTGAGTGGAATATATGTAGGTAATGCTATAAAAATGAAGTTAAGTGATCTCAGGTGTAGTGCCTGAGACAGATCTGATACACCATTTTTTATATATTCTATAAATAATCCACAATACCCCTCACCCAAAAAGCAAACCAGGTACTAGTGGAACACCTAAATCGCAACCAACACCCAGCCAGAACCAAGAATCTGAACATAGCAGCAATGACACACAGCAAGATAAGACAGTTTTACAACCCAAATGAATCTACATAATAAACTCTTTTAATCCTATACATTCTATATATAACCACTTGAAAATATATAAGCATGTATCCAATCTTCCCATCTGTTAATTTTCCTTTTGTATTGTTTTGCCTTTTTATTAATCCAGACTCTTTAGAATTATTTTAGAATTGCTTACTAGTTAATCATATAACACGTATATCATGTTTGACATAAATGAGTAGCAGTTTTAATTTCCTGCATATTTCTTTTTTTTATTTTAGTGTTATAAGAATCTTAAAGGTTTTTCCTGCATCACCCACTCAAATTTCATATGCAAACCACCTTGCTAAAAGACAAAAGATCACAAACTTTCCCTTTGAAAGTACAATTCCTCATTATGGAAATTCTTCATTCCTCATAAGGGTGTGATGCTTTAAAAGATGACTGTCAAAGAACACGGCAGAGATACTTCTTCCGAGAGAGAACTGGAGCCTGAATGAACTGCATCAGGACTCTCTTTTAAACAAGGAAGACGTGCAAGTATTAAACTCAGTCTTCTTAACTGATATATTACGTATCACCTTCCTCTTTTCACATGTGTCACAAGATGTGTCAGAACTAAGAAACTAATATTTTCTCCAGGCTTTAGATCTACTGAGTATCAGATACTGCCCTAACGTCATGCTTTTATCTTTCACTTTGCTTCAGCTTTAACCCTCTTCCTCTGCCAGAATGTGTGTGTGTGTATGTTTTGGACTAAGTGTTAATAAAGTCTTGTTTATATGACACTTGAGGTTGTTCATCATTTTGCTCATCACTGGAGTCCCTAATCATGCCAATCAAGCTATATTCTGTTAAAAGTGTGTTGGATGATTATTAGGATATTATTATCTATGGACAAGAGAGTAATATTCTACTGTAATCTAGAGGATGTCTAAGACTGATTCTGTTAAGAATTACCCCCAAACAGGAATTTGTTTCAAATACTTTTATTGATCATAATTAATGAATACGTTTCCCTTTTAGGCTAATTTTCCACACAGGTCATCATTTTGCTGATCTTTTAAAAGACAATGTAATGGTTATCACCGATAATGGATACGATTGAAGAGCAGAACCCCACAGGGGATGAAATAGAGTTCAAAAAATAAAAAGACAGAATTACTTGTTGGATGAGCCAATACGCAGCTTAAATCATGTTTCATACGCTGCT
>JAUZSZ010000115.1:15521817-15532625 GCA_034780575.1 Labeobarbus marequensis | reverse complement strand
CAACCGAGGGGTGAGTTTTGCCACTGCAAGCACCCACTCACATTTTCTTCAGGAAATGTACATTCTAGTTATTATTATTATTTTGCTTATGATCCTCACAGGGCTGCTTTTAAGCACAAACTGACGTGAGATATTGTGCAAATTGTGTAACTGACACAGCAGTGTAATTAAAGCATCTACTAAAATGTAATGAAATATTTATAATTTATGTGTTGGTTGCAAAAATAATTTCATAAGAATAACAATCAGCTACTTTTAAATGGTCATCAATGGAAAACAATGCTTTTTGACTCCATCATCATGTAATTATATCTATCAGAGCAGAAGCTTACTTGACTATAACATACTAACTCGCCAAACATTGAATATTTAATATTATTGTCTATGATACAGGTTTTCAAACTAGGGCAACAAGGAGGTTTATGGGGGGTAAAAGTATTTTACCACATTCAAACATGCTAGGGCTGTCAAATTTAACCTGTTAGCTTCAGATATTAATTAAATGTTTAAAGTAATCATTTATTTTGACACATTTACTGTGTTATGGTGCTAATGTGCTATCGTTGTTTTAAATTGAATGTGATTAAATTAAATTAAAATTGTATTCAGTCGACTTGTATTCTATTGCTGTGTTGTTAATAGAAAGTAAACATTTCCCAGATATTATGTTAACAGTACTGGCTTTAGTACAGTGACAATATAAAATATTTTAAAAGAACTGTTATTATTATTATTATTGTTGTTGTTGTTGTTGTTTTAGGAACATATTGTATTTAAAATATACATATTCCTCAGTTGTTCAAAAGCCCTATTAGAATGTTGAAAGAATGTTGGCACAACCAAAAGGCCCCTCAGTTTCTGGTCACATTTGGCATGAAAACAAGAAGCACTTGACAGTGCTTTCCAACATTATACCCCAGATAGTGAGAATATATATTTGTTTTTTTGTTTTTTTTTAAGAAGTGAAGAAAAAATTGTTTTTTCAAGGTTGCTTTGTGCTGTATTTGATCACGGCGCCGTGCTTGTCTCAGGGGTAGCACTAAACTTCCTTTAAAGTGATTACTCAAGCCTGTGTACATCCATTTTTTCCCCTGATGATTTTCCCTGAGCCACAGTTCATTACCTTACATCCACTCTAGCTCAGCACGGACTGCAGTGAGAACACAGGTATTTAGAATTGGATGTTTCTTTTTTGGATTTTATCTCAAGTGTTACTGGAATGGTGCCAGGCATCTGAATTATCGTGAAGGCATTTGGTGGACCACACAGTGACGATGTGCAAGTTTTAAGGTCAGGGAAATCTTGTTACTCTAATGCATAGATAAATGCCTATGTCTTCTTTTACGAGTCTGTAGCTTAGAATCAATCCTGAGAGCTCCTGTCATGTAATAGGACTATGCTTTAATGCCATGACAGCAGAGAGTGAGTCTAGGGTAAACACAACTTCAGCTGCCATCAAAACACATCACACACAGAACGCTTGTCAGTGCAAGCAAGATTTTTAAGGACCAATATTCCTCTAATATTTGTTCTTGCATTCTTTCTGTTGAGCAAATCCTTTAAGAATGTGATTCATACAGTGACTTCTGTAAAGTCTGTTTTTGTTTTTGTTTCATGTTCATGTTTTCATGTCTTTTATTTTGAAGTTTAGTCATGGTTCCTGTTTGTTTCATGCTTCCCTTGCCCTCATGTCTCTTTGCTATTGGTTCCCTTGTTCAATGTGTCATGTTCTGATTGGTTGTCTAAGTAATGTGTCATGCTTCTCATTGGTTGTTCATGTCATGTGACCCTCATAGTTTTCTATAAGTTCCCATGTTGTTTTCCCTTTTAATTTGTCATGTATTGATGTTGTAACCTGCTGTCGGTGAGTCTAGTCTGTTCATGCCACGTCTGTTCATGCCGTGTCAAGTCTGTTTCAAGCCAAGTCTGTTTCATGTCAAGTCAAGTCTTCGTCTGTTTGGATTATGTTTGTATTTTGGATTTCACGATTGTAAATAAATTGCACTTGGGTTCTCACTACGCTCACCTTCAGTGGACTCCTCGTTACAGTATGAATTGCATTTTTAATGTATTTTGAATAAATAAATGAATACAAAGGACAAAAGACTGTCATGTCCTTGACCATAATTAAACACAGGTCTTCAACAATATGCATATTGTTTCAGAACTGTGTTTTTGCTCTTCAAGAATATTTCACAGTCTGAATTGGGGAAACGAAAGAATTTAATTTGAATTAATTTGAAAATTATTTCAAATAAATTATTTTTTGAAATAACTTTTATCAAAGAATCCTGTGTGACAGTTTTCACAGAAATATTAAGTAGCATTTTTAACATTGATGATAATAATAAGAAATTCTTCTTGAGCACTAAACCAGCATATTAGAATGATTTCTGACATGTCAGTTTTGACTGAAGACTGGAGTCATGATGCTGAAAATTCATCTTTGCAATCACAGGAATAAATTACATTTTAGAGTTATTTTAAACTGTAATAATATTTATACAATATTATGTTTTTTGTTGTTGTTGTTTTGCAACCTTTATGCAACCTTAGTGAGCATGAGAGACTTCATTCAAAAACAACAACAAAAATCTTACTGCCCCTAAACTTTTGAAAAGTAGTGTAAGTGTGAAAACATTTAAAATTAAGACCTGAATTTTTGGTTTGCTTGTTAGATAAAGTTGCTCACCCCGTCCTAACCACCGCCTCGTTTTTTTTTTCCCCTGCACTTTCAGGCCGTGGGGATCTATCAAGTGATGTTATTGTTCAACAAGTCAATTTCTGTAAACGCAGAACGACGAGGAGGTGGAAGGCCAGCTAACATTCACTTTTAGTCAGTGTCTAGGACCTCTACTCTGGCAGGAAGTTCATAATGACAGCTTTCAAAACACTCAAACAAAACAAACACATACACACTCAACAGGAGGGGAAGGCATATGACTCGAGTAATGTATAGAAATAGCTGCTCTACCTTACAGGATAAAGGTGACAGAGAAACAGAAAACTGGGAGGAAGTGGGATTAGGTAAATGCTGTATAAAAACCATACTTTATGTACATATATTTCCATTTTCAGGTCACGTTTGAAGCTTTATTTAGCAAGGACACATGAAGAACAAAAACAGGACTGAATCGTGATCATAAGAAGTAATAAAGCAACAGAAGAGAGGACTATTGTTGTGCAACTGTCGATTTTCTGGGCAACGATTCAATGCTGACTAAATGGTTGAGAGCTTTTTGGTGTAAAACCTGTTTACAGTGTTTTCGGTTCTTCATATTTATGTGGTGCTCACTGAAGCTGGAGATACAGAAAATGGCACGATGAAAATCACATCTCTGTTGAAAATGCAAGAGAGTTGAATCACTTACTGCAACTCCAATGAAAAACTCTCAATAACGCAGTCTATTTCAGTGCTAAGGCACAATTTGGCTAGTATTATATAATGATAAATAATTATACAGTCTCCCTAAGGGATGAGCCTGTTATCTGGAATATGCATGTAGGGAAAAGTTACAAAAAAAAAAAGAAAATTGTAGAAAAAAAAAAAATCAGTAATGCAAATTACAGCAAAGTCATCAGGCCTATATCACAATAACTATAAGGTCAATGTACCTGCCATTGAGATGAATGGAAATGTTAACATATATTTGTATCCAGTTATTATAGAACTCCTTGTAAGTTGTGAGTGAATATGGGATGGAAGTCTACTCATGTTGTGATAAATTGTGGTGGAACGTTGTTTAGTGCTCGGTGCTGCTATATTGTGTCACTTTAAGCGAGCGGCATGATGCAACGAAACTAGTGGCGTGTCAGGAGAAGTGCTCCCATTATAATCACTGAAGCTATTTACTTTGTAAGGCTGTGCCGTCGTCTCATGAGCTGTCGCACAAACCGAAATGGACGTATGAACGTGATTAGTGGTGCTCGCTAAAGTGAGCGGACAAAACAGCTATGTTACCAGAATATCAAAGAGACCTGGGTCAGTAAACAACCTTCCAGAAACCACACTCACAACATAATACAAACATCATAGCAACCACATAGCAACACCCTATAGAATTGTGGATGCAGAGGGAAAAAAAAGGATTGTGGATGTAGAAAAGAAAAAAATCATCTTATTCACATTCTCAAATGAATACAAATCTTTTATTTATCCTGCATATTTGTATCATGTCCAAGAAATGTGGCTTTAACACCGGTGTGGCTCGTGCTGTCTTTCCCAGGATACCGCTCCACCGAGAACAAGCAGACATCTTTTCATTTATACTGGTGGAGGAAACTAAACAGTGCATGCATGTGTGAAGACGTGCGAAAGACAGAGAAACAGAGAGAAAAAGAGGGAAATGGGATTTTTGGCAGAGGAAAAAAATTAAAGAAAAAGACATACTGTGGGGTTCAAAAATCTGAGATGACACTGAGATTTCGTATTCAAAATGTAATGTTTATTTTTATACTTTTATTCAGCAAGGACGCATTAAATCAACCTGGTCTCATGACGAAAACGCACCTCTGGGAACTTTTTCGCAAGACACGAAATACGTGCCGCCATGTATGTTTCGTGACATATTCGATGTGAAATGTCTACTGGGTGGCACCAAAAGAGTGTTCGTTTTTTCCACTGGAACAGATGAACGTACATATGGTACGTTTTATGTAAAGTTGACTTTGTAGGTGTCACCGCAGTTCTGACTTGAAATATCCAATGAGTGGTGCTATAAGTCTAATGCTCTGTGTCGTTTTAAAATAACATACTATCTGCACTACAACTAAACCTACCCGACAGTATGAACAAAAGCGAATGTGATGTAAAAACGCCAGTTTAGCTTGTTTTTTCGATCTCTTCTGAGTCATGTTTTTGACGAGATTCATACACAAGGATCCTGGATCCTAATCCAATTCTGTGCCGGCTGAGCTACCGAGCAAGCTTATGAAACACTGGAAAAAGGAACATATGGAGCTGTAATCATAATTGTGTACGAAAACGATTAGTGTTCGCTGTTTTACCACCTCTAGTGTTCATTTCTGTTGGAAACTGTAGTGATATATACTTACTGGTACGTATTTCGCATCTTGCGAAAAAGTTCCCAGAGGTATGTTTTCGTCATGAGACCAAGTAGCAGTAAATTGACCAAATGTGACTAATGAAATTTATAATGTTAATGCATACATTATTTTATTCTAAATAAATACTTTTGAACTATCAATTCATCAAAGAAGAATGCATCACAGTATACACAAAATACTGAGTATCACAACTGATTTATATGTTGTTAATAATAAAAAAATGTTCCTTGAACACCAAATAAGCAAATAAGAATGATTTCTGGAGACTGGAGTAAACGCTTTGCCATCACAGAAATAAATGACATTTTAAGATATATTAAAACAGAAAACAGTTATTTATAATATTATTTTAGAATAATACTGTTTTCACTATATTTTTGATCAAATAAAAGCAGCCTCTGTGAGCATAAGTGACTTGTGAAGATATTAAAAAATCTTACTGACACCAAATGTTTGAACTGTCGTGCTCATATAAAATATGCAAAAAAGCACTAAACACATTTAACAGCAAAAAGCTTTAATTTAGTCAGCATTGAATCATTGCCCAGAAAAGCACTTTTAGAAACCAACAAATGCAAAACAATAGCCCGCGCAATGTCTATTCTAAGTTACCTTGCATTTGGAATGCTCTGCTTCTCTTAACCAGCTCACACAGACTACTCACTTCACTTAGAAGTGTAGATGAAAAGCCCACCTTTAGCCAGTCAGAATGCAATAGCCAGATATCAGCATGGGATATGTGCTAAATGTGATGACCACGGTGCTGAGGCAGACAGGGTAAATGGTCAGTTTGAATGAGCTTCAGTGGAGAGACGCATGTCAGAGCCTGTCACAGCAATGTAAGGGGTGCTTGATAAGTCACAAAGTATGTGTGTGTGTCTCTTCTCCACCTTCACAGAGACAGCGAAATGAGCATGACGCTCCATGTTCTGACATCCTGACTGCACCATGCAGCTGGTATGTCAATCACTCCCAAAGCTCTCCAGGTCTTTTTGATACGATCCCCACAGTCCCACAATATGAGCTCCATCATTTGCGAGTCTGCAGGAAATGTACTTTACAAACTGTGACCATTAGCTTGTCGTTCAAATCTCAGATTTAGCTTTTGCCTTTGGCTCAGATATTGTTTGTTCTACATAAATTAAATTTCTAGTTCACGTACTCAATCATCGGTTAACTATGCCCAACAGGATGTTGTGTTTTCCCCCCACAAGTGCCGTATTTACATAGTGCCTTGTGAAAGACAATTACAGACAAACTTACAGCAGTCTTACAACAAATACTCCAGAGAGTCATTTGATGGGGTAACATGCCCCCCTTTAGGAACTTTTTGTTAAGTGCTAATATATAGAAATGGGTTTAGCATGTACTGTACAGGATAACAGTGCACCATCTAATTTATTATGAGAAATAAAGGCAAACATTTTCAAATTTAGCACAAAACCATCCTGCTAATCAGATAAGACAAGCCCCTACCTGGGGCAAAAAGCTGTCAGCCATCATCATATTTTTATAGAATAAGTTGGTGTCTGTAAGACTTTTTAATTTTATTTTTTATTTTCATTTTAATGTTTTTGAAAGTGGCTTATGCTCACTAAGGCTGCATTTATTTGATCAAAAATATGGTAAAAACAGTAATATTGTGAAATATTATTAGAATTTAATGTAACAGTTTTTTTTTATTTTAATATATTTAAAAATGTAATTTATTTCTGAGGGCAAAGCTGAATTTTCAGCATCATTCTCCAGTATTCAGCGTTGTGCAATCCTTTAGAAATCATTCTAATATGCTGATTTGCTGCAGAATACATATTATTAGTATTCGTATTAGCAGTTGAGCTGCTTAATATTTTTAGCGAAACAAACATTTTTGACAAACAGAAATTTTAAAAGACCAGCATTTATTTGAAATAGAGATTATTTATTAAAAATACCTATACTGTCACCGTGATGAATCTAAGTACTTATTTCTTTAAAATAATTTTACTGATCCAAAACACAACGGTAGTGTACAGCATTACAGACAAATTAGATGAATAACTGAATTTTGTTACACCTCATACACGCTCTTAATTTTTGAACCCATTTAAACACACCCACATCCAAACAGTGATATTTCCACATGGACTCGTTCAACTTGGCCAGTCACTGAAGAGTAAAATTATCCCTTAAAAACCACCCTTAAAATCTATCATACAATACCTACTGAGTTATCTTGTAGAGTATGCAGTATTATCGGCCTAGAGAATTTATTATTGTACAGTCTATTGTTGTAAATTATATTTTGCAGCAAGAAAGAACTCCTGTTGCATCCGTTACATATGGTAAATAAAAAAAGAAATCTGGAGCTGGAGCTGAGTTTGCTGAACCATTGAAATAAGATTCGAACAATAAGTCTACAGAGAAGATGAAAAATCTCAGTCTATAAATCAATCATAATGATGACAATAAGCATTGCGGGTGGATTGTATCGGTTACTAGATAAAGAAAAAAGGGGAAAATATACAGGAAACACAAAAGCACACACATCAAATGCTTTAAATGGAGAAATCACTTAATGACTACCTCAGGAAGGTGCCAACACCTCAATCTATGACTGGAGGCTGTTGAAATTGATGGAGCTCAAATGATTGTTAGAGAAGTGCTATTAGTATAAATGTTATCCACAATTTGCAAATACATTATGCTTAAATCTTGGTATAGAGTCATGAATGATGTGTTTACAAATAACAACATTAATCTCTACACATAGGAACAGGTCAGTAGCAAGCAACTTCAAAAGAAATAAAAAGATTTCATGTGTAATTTTAGATGGGATGTTCTGGATGCACTTAAGCCACAAGAAATGTCCATGCAACAGGGGAAAATGCAGAGAGTGGAGAGGTAAATGCCATGAAAGGAAGATGAGATAAAGGTGAAACGAATGGAAAACATGCCAGCCAGGTCAGACTGGTCATTCTTAAAATCTTTTTTACAAAACATGCTCACAATTTATCGAAAGCAATGCCATAAACAAGCAATTTATTATTATTATTATTATTTTTAACAAAGTAGAAGATTTTTTAATGATCCTAATCTATATCATCTACTTTTCATCTGGGAAATGGAAGGTGCACAAGGAATTTGTATCTAGCTGAAGTATTTTATTACTTTACTAAACCTCTACACACATGCATGTTATGATTTAAGCACAGACCAGTTTGCTCTTAACTAAGAGAAGCAGACAGCTATGCTTTATTTCTCCTGCATGTGTCTCTCTGTTAACTGCGTTTACTGCAAGACACTGTTAGAAGGTCATAATGTTCACTATGAACATTAACTGCTGTCACTGCCATATCTGTCCTTACACCAGCCTACCAGCAGAGGACACAATCACTGTTTTACTGAGACACTCATCATAATCAGCTAGACTGAATAAAAAAATAAAATAAAATAAAATAAAATAAAATAACATAAAATAAAATAGTATTAGGCTTTCCTTTCATATATTAAAAAAAGTACAAAATAATTGGTAGGATCAGAAAAAAACAAAAACAAAACATTGAGTTGTTACTTTTGCTCACTTGCAATTCTCCCATTTCTCCTTTCTTTTATTCAAAAGTTAGGGAATATTTTAATGCAACTCTAGTCTTATTTATTTATTTAATTATTTCATAAACCAACAGACAAGTTTTAAAGGCTATGCATGTTCATCAGTGGCAAAGTTCCACTGAATATTTCACATTGTCTGTTCAAAGCATGACCATCTTAAAGTCTGAAAGTTCACAAAACTCTTCAGCTGCATAGTCTGAAAACCTTGATAGAATGAGAGCAGCATGAGTGAACGTGGAAATACAGAGAAAAAGAGAAAATATGCAGGATGGAGAGACGTGGAAAGTGAGTAAAAGTTTGAAAGAGAAAAAGAAAAAAATAAAGATGAGAGAAGGGGTGTGATTTTATTCTGGAAGAGTGAAGATTAATTCTTCCTTCAGACAGCGGAGATGCTATTAGCGGAAATGTTTCAATCCATCTCTATGTGAGGACGCTTGCTGCGAAAAGCCAAGTGGAATGACTCTGAGGATGGTGGAAGAGCAAAAAATGAAGGAGACAGTCTTCTAAAACCCTCTCTTAGGTCTACTAATAAAATCTAAAGTCCCCAAGCCGCCTGGCCTGCAGTTTCCCCGCGGTCTCCATAGGCCCCTTGATGGCCTCTTCCCAGATTAGACCTTGCCACTCATCTTACTTGCTATTTCTATTCCTCTTTACTACCATCCATTTTCATATTCCCTCCACAAAGTCGCGTATTTCATTTTAACAGCTTTTCAAAAATATGATTTCTCTCTTTCAGTTTCTGATTATTTTCTGCTATTTTGCGCATCTGCTTCACATCATCTCTTCAAACCTCTCACGGTTCCGAGCTTAGTGAAATTTTGATATTTTTCCTTTCTGTTCGTTTTTTCTTCCTCCTTCTATATAATCTTCCTGCTCCTCAGTTAAATATTCATGAGTATTAGTGTGTGGTCGCCCAGAAACAGACTCTCATTAACGTGTCATGCGCATACTAATGAGCTAGTTTAGCAGGACTACAGGGCCGACAGGCAGAGAAGACTGAGAATATCTCACATGCTCCATACGGCCAATCAGTGCAAACCCAATTGCAAACTGTGCAGCACTGCAGGAAATTAGTTTTTTTTTTTTTTTGAATAAAGTCTCAACATTTTTCTTTTGGGATTCCACCATTCAGTTATAATTTGACCTTGTAGTGACTTTAAAACTTCAATATTGAGGTCTGTATGTTTTACAGTTCATAACAATATGTATGATTAGCTGATTTAATGTTAATAGAACAAAACAAACTACTACAATCTGATTTGTACTTTAAAATTGCAACAAACATACTGTATGTAGGCTATATATTGTAATAAAACAGAAGGCCAAATAATTAAAGTCCATAAAAATTGAATTTTCCATGAGTCATGGCTAATACACACTACCCAACAGTACTTATAAAAGAAAATTTTAATATTGTACAGTCAAGACCTGTTGATTAACTGATTAATTATCGTTACCATTTACAGTGACATTATTGATTTATATAAGCCAAAATGACCATAAAATAAAAAAATTAATAAATAAATAAAAATGTACAATTATATTTGTTCACTGTATACAATCTGACACACATTTATTCATACTTTTTCAAACAAAAGCATGTTTTACTTATTTTACACAGATTTAAACACTTTCCAGAAAACACAAATTTTAGTGTATTTTACAGCAAATTGGTTTTATACAGTATAATGTATTTTCTTATACAGTATAAATATAATGTAATATCACTGTAAATGACCAGGTACGGGTCTTCTCAATTGTACAATCTTAAAATTACCCACCTACTAGCAAACTCTTGCATCAAAACAGCTCACAGTGTAGATGGCACATCAATGTCCTTATCTGTGAT
Source organism: Labeobarbus marequensis (assembly GCA_034780575.1). Classification (NCBI taxonomy): domain Eukaryota; kingdom Metazoa; phylum Chordata; class Actinopteri; order Cypriniformes; family Cyprinidae; genus Labeobarbus; species Labeobarbus marequensis. Next base: position 15,522,118 of record JAUZSZ010000115.1, on the reverse strand, counting down.
TATCAGCTATTATAGTCCATGAATAAACATAGGGCTTTACATTAATGAACTATCAGCTTGTTAACCTTTGCTGGTCTCATTTAGATTTCTGGACTGAGTGTGCATGGCTCACTAACCCAGCATTGTTTTGGATTAATAAGAGGGTGACTGGTAATTCCCCATGCAATGTAAACCAATAGATGGCTTCAGATTCATTTAAAAAAAACAAAAAAAACAAAAAACCCAGACTTCTCACCAGTGACAAGAGGTGTGAAAAAAGAGAAGTCGTTTTCAATTTCTTAAGCGCGTGACATTGGCAGCT
>JAUZSZ010000115.1:15431914-15443029 GCA_034780575.1 Labeobarbus marequensis | reverse complement strand
TTCAATCTGGAACATGTCAAATGGGGTGTCAAGCAGACCAGGTAGACTTGTCACAGGCACATCTGAGCAATCTTGTTTCTGAAAAACAAGCAATGAACACTGAGGAAATGAATACGCATTTCTCCATCCATCTCAATACTTAGCAGCCCTATACATTAGGGGTGTGCAGTGAAGCCATTATCTGTAAATGTATCAACTGCAATGACAAATTTATCCGTTTCTGTAACTATATTCAGACAGAAACAAGTGATTGGGGCCTGAACCGGTGTGCCAGAAGTGAAGAAAAAGCCTTCTATATTAAAAGAAAAAGTTTCTATATTGCAAACATGCTTAGTATAAAGTATTTTCTATAACAAACTAAATGTAAAATAGATGTAAATGTAAAAAAAGTTAAATAATAGTAAATAAAATGTATGTAAACATTTACATTTACAAAGTAAATGTAAAACAACTAAATGTTAAATTGAAATGTTAAACAAATACTGATTTTTTTATTATAAATTTTATGCAAAATAAGTGTAAAAAAGTTAATACTGTGTATGTATATATATATATATTTATATATATTATATATAATTATTATAAATATAAATTATTATATATATAGCACTAATTTTAAGGAAGGAAAGGAAAAGAAGTGACTTGTGGCCAAGTATGGTGACCCACTCTCAGAATTTGTGCTCTGCATTTCACCCATCCAAGTGCACGCACACAGCAATGAGTAGTGAAATACACACACGTGAATAAATTCCAGCTATGACTGCAAGCTTGAGAATACCGTCAAGCAAAGCTGATTCAAACACATATTGCTGCGGCGCCCGGGGAACATTTGGGGGTTCGGTGCCTTGCTCAAGGGTCTCACCTCAGTCGTGGTATTGAGGGTGGAGAAAGTGTTGGATATTCACTCACCCCACCTACAATCCCTGCCAGACCTGAGACTCGAACCCGCGACTTTTGGGTTACAAGCCTGACTCTCTAGCCATTAGGCCACGACTGCCCCAATAAATTTTACATTCATTGATTAAAAATACTGATGTATCCATGAGCTTGCTGGGATAATCAGTAAACCATTTTTTCAACCATTCATAAGAACTCCTTATCTATGCCTTTCCGAAGGTATTCGTCTTTGGGCGCATTCCTACTATATGTCAACACAGGTACACATCTGGACCCTGAATGACCAGTAAAAAGCCGCATTATAGGATGCTTCATAGGTGGCTTGTTACTGCTAGTCTACATTAGCAGCAAATGACTCATGAAGAAATGGCCTTTTAGACATTAATAGTGAGGCCATCACTAGATAAACAAGATACTCTGTTGCTACATGAGGCAAAAGCTGAAAAGCTAAACCCATATGCTAAATGATCCGCCAAGGAATGTTTTACAAGAAAACCAAGGCAGTGTAAGTCAAAGTTTCAAAGAGGGTGAGAAATCTTTGATATATGCGGAAATATATAAACTATATATTTATAAAAAAAAATGTTAAAAATATTTTTATATAACATGATTTATACATTAACATCATGATTTTCTGAAAAGGTGCTTCAAAAAATTGTGTACTGTGAAACGCGCCATACAAATAAATATGACTTGAATTTCATGGCTAGTAAGACATTTGTAGCTGGTAAATTTCCTCTATTCATATATCATAATCAAGTGTGGCAAAATGTTACTGCAGTACTTAATCCAGGATCGCATCTCTATGCACAAGTCCCACAAAGGTATACGCCATGACATTTCCAGGCCAAAATTAAGATGATGACTATCTGCCTCTGTGCCTTTGGACCTACTGCCCTTCTGAACAGCTCATCTTCAGCTTCTGCTTGTCACTTGGCACGATAAGCACACCACACCCCTATTGTCTCACGCTCCACATAAATATATTACTCAGTTTGTATTCGTATTTAACTTAAAAATGAACTCTCAAAAACATGTTTTCATACTCAAACCCACATACAGACAGGACGGCAAATTTAATTCTACAGTCGCAAACTTCTGAAATCAACCATCTGCAACATGTAATTGGGAAACAGTGTACAGTCAAAACGAGGCAACAATGACATCATCCACAGTGTTAAATACTGAGCTCACTGCAATAAGAGCCATAATTCCAGCTGAGCGGGCATCTGTTCGCTGGCTTCACTCTGAAAGGCAACGCAATAGTGTGTGAGTTCGTGTGTTTAGGAAGATTGACTGTGAGGATGGGGTCATGTTGAATTGTGCAGATAATAAAGCTTGATCTGTGGCCTTTAACCGTCTCATTCACAGCCAGAGTTTGTGAGTGGTGTGAAGTGGGGAGCAGAGTTGCACTATTTTGCCCGAAGCAAGAAGTGTTTCTTTTTGAAAGCTGAGCATCAGTGTTTCCTCTCTCAGCGATCAATTTGATACCACTCCATTTGGAGCGTATTGCTATTGCACGTCAGGACAAATTCCTCATGCTTTAAACACATTGTTAACAGCATTGTTAATACATTCTAAAGAAAAACAAGTGTAAATTAATGATGAAAAGAGTAAACACATTTTTGTAGACTTGAAAAAGACAAATGTCAGGATTGTTTATTTCAAATTTGGAAATAAAAGGCTGAGAAATATGTCATTGTCTCCTACAGTTAAATTAAAATGGGAAGGCAAAATTGCTGCCACTCTGCTCAGTTGATGTAATTTTAAATAAATAAATAAATAATCAATCAATCTCCATATGTGAACATTAAAAGGAAGCGTGAGAGTAAGAAAGACATATACTGCAGATACATTCACTAAGGGACTGTAAAGGTTTCATATGACGCCCTTGACAGCCGGGTCGTGTCTGTCTCATTAATATAGGCTCAGTCAGGCCAACTCCACCTCAACTTCAAAAATGCCAGGCTGCTAGGCAGCATATAATGATGATACCAGCAGCTACTGCTCCCACTGTTGGAGTTGCTATGGAGACCAGGTGCAAAGGTTTCAGAAGTCAAGAGTGAGCTCTCTGGATCAAGGCACCTTTCTCAACTTCTGGCCACATTTCAACACATCCACACCAACCACTGCATTATGTGCAGCCCTATGACAAACACGTATGACTGAACTACAACCATAAATTTGAACTAGATAGTTCTTGGTGCCATTAAAGGGGTCATGAACTGCCATTTTCTTGACTGGGAAGTAAACGCCCCATGCTATGATTGGCTAACTGTTGTGTATGTTCGACAGCCTACATCCTTCCTAGATAGACGCTGCTATGTTTTATGTTAAAAACGCTTAAATACTCAGTACATATCAAACGATCTGTAATAACAGACAAAGCAATAATGATCACGTGATTAAAACAGTTACTCACACTTGTGTGTTGTGACATTACTGTCGGATCAGTCTTTTAGTTTCAATCTTTCTAAAAATCCTGTGTCGAATTGTGCCTTGTTTGTAAACGAATCCACGGTATAATGAATGGTACAAAGAAACAAGTTCCTACTGATGCGATCTGGCACTTCATTAAGAATAAGTTAATCTTATAAAGTTTATCGTTTGGTTTCTGCTTAGAACCTGCGCTTGCCCCTGTTGTCATATACCTACTATGTCCATGAATCGATGGTCGGGGCTAAATAGGCAGTAATGTAGAAGCAGGCGTTGATCTTCCTCTACGGTGTTTAGCCCCACTATTCCGTCATAAAGTGGCACAACCTGTCATTTTGGAAGACTGGCTTCAATATAAGTTGTTTTTAGTCTAACGATAAAGTTTTGAGTTCTGAAACGTACAGATTTTTTTTAAATCACACAATGACCTCTCATAAATCAAAAGATCAAGGGAATTTTGATTTCTCAGTTCATGACCCTTTATATAATTACTGAGGGATAGTTTACTATGAATGAGGACAAGATCACTCAACCCTGAAAGGTCTGCTTTTCATGTTGCAGCTTGTCACTAGCAAAAGCTGTGCATTTGCATTTGCTTTAGGCTTATAATAAGTCATGTGGAAAAATTATATTTCTGGTTCTACTAGTTCTATCAATAAAGGTCAAACCAAAATGGAGAAAATGAAAATTGATTTGAGGACTGTATTTAACAACATTAACACTTTAGAGGCTAGTAATTTTGACCACAGGTTAAAATCACAATATGATATAAAAACTGCAATATCTGACTTTATGGCAGCTGCATCATTGTATCGCCAGTGTGTTTATTTCACTCAGTGTCCTCTTAAATTAGCACATTTGGCACCTTAACAGCTGTCACTTTGTGTCCAGGAATTACTCAGCAAGCCTGAGAGTCATCATTGGAAATTACTCTTAATAAACGGCTTCAACATAACAACCAGCTTAGGAGGACATTGAAGGGTATTCATCATTGTTTATTAACAGTGACAGAGGTTTTTCACTGCAGGTGACTGCAAATTTGGTCAGCGGCGAGGGCATCAATATACAGCACGTCATATAATCTGTGCTATATCTATACACTGTATGTAAAAAGTGACATATATGCAAAGAATAATGAATAATATCTAAACATTTTTTTTTTTTTTATCTTCTTTACATTTAGCATTCCTGCCCTGTATTGTTGTATATGTAACATGGACAGGCTTGTGAAGCCTTACCAATATTTGCTAAATGACCCTGGTGATGCTCTCCAAGCATATCTGTATTAATATGTGAGATTCACATTTTTCAAAACACTGAAAGCCTAACAGATTACAAAAAGATTAATTTACTGAGTGAATATAGAGAGATCAATATTTCCAAAACAAATATTTCAAAAGTGCTAAGAGATGCCAAAGTTCGAGAGTGTTGGCAGGAAAAACAAACAAACAAAAATAAATAAAGATCAAACCTCTTTGTTACCTTTAACATACAGGTTACCTCAAATTATTTTAGGCACTGCAAGAAACAAATGAATAAAGCCTGACCAGAAAAAAAAAAACACAAAAAAACAACCATCACATTTTGTTGAAAGGAGGTGCTCGTAAAGTAGGTTATTGTAGCCAGAACTGCACAATTCAAGATGTTAGACATCTCTAAGACATACGTAGATCTTCCATTTAAAAACAGAGAAAATCAATGGTTTCCTTCAAGCTGGATATATGACCAGCCTGTGGCATGCTGTATATATGCTGTAATGGAAAACCAACATTAAAGGTCAGTGCCACAGGAAACAGATCCACTGGAAAATCTACTGTCGATAGCGCTCACAGGAAAGCCAATATAAAAAGACTACTACAACTGATGTCCACTCTGGAAATGAACTAGTTTTGTCCAGCTGGGCGGAAACCCTGATGATTCCATTAACTGAGAGGGATTGAACTGTAATGGAAACCAGTACTGACATACTGCAGAATCTCTATGAATGCGGCAGCTGTGACAATGCATTTTGCTTGTATTCCATCATGTTTGGATGACTGCTGGGACAAAAGGAATGAGTCTCCTTGAAAGTGCACAACAGAGCATCTTGTGACATGCAGTGTTACTGGACAGTTTAATTACAATCACAATATAAAGATTCAGAGAGCACAATTATGGCTTACATATATATGCAAAAGTCCTCTCAGGCCAAAGGTCATCACTTTGCTTCTGTCTCTCACGATGCCTAACAAAAATGCTTCTAGAATATAAATGTAAATTGGTTGAATACTGATGCAACACAATTCCCAAATGTGTTGACTCAACAGATTTGTTGCAGGTGTGTTCGTGTAAGGAGTATCACGTGATAGTAGTGTCCTCTTTATTGCTCTGAGAAAGACTAATATTGCAATTCAGTTAGAGAGTGCATATGTTAATAAATGTAACTGGAATGCATATCATGTTCCAAAACCTCTCTTATTTAAAACTCAAGCATTTGGGGTGATATTTGAATGCATGAGGCATGATTTTTTTTTTTCAAACCAATTGAGCACAAACCCCACCCACTGCCAATAATAAAGATTTAACTGTTCATGTCAAACACCAATCATGTCAACCGCCTATAAAATACCCTAACTGTGACCTTAGGGATTAAGAAAACAAATTAAATTGGTTAACTTGTTTGGCCAAAAAAAAAAAAAGTCTGTGTGTGTGTACGGTACATATGCAAATGTCATTTTGTGTGTGCATATTGGAAGATATTTAGTCATTAAGAGATAAAGGATTTTTTTTGCCAAGCTCCCCTATTTTTTTAGAAATACTATGTATGTGTATGTATGAATGAATGAATGAAAAAAAAAAGAGAGAAAAAAAAGAAAAAAAAAAAAACTAACTAACCCCATCATTAAACAAACAAATGGAAATTGAGAATAAGATGTGTATGCAAAGATTACCCAGAAATGACTACCCTGGAACAACATAAAGCTTAAGATAATTTTAGCTGAAACATTATAAAAGGAGAAGTAGGAAGTGAGTCAAACAATAAATCTAAACTGATACAGTGAAACAGTAGCCTAAGGGTAAACCTTGAATTAATACCGCCTCACTTAACTGGTAATGATCATTCATTGTTTTCACTGTGTACTGTATAGAGTACAGCTGGGAGTACAAACATGTTATTAAGGCTAAATAATTCAATTCAAATGCTAATCACTTTAAAGTCATGATTCAAAATGGTTAACAACCCAGCAATGTTCATTTAAGAGTTAAATGCCTGAAGACACTGCACTAAATCCAAACCAAAGAGAAGACCACCAAAACACTAGTGTCCTTTATACCAAAACCAACCTGTCAATTTCAGCCCCTCTTGCCATCCCTCCAAAAAACAATATGTCTGAAAGACCTCGAGCACTTTAAAAGCTAGTCACCTTTCACAATCAGCACATGAGATTCAATTAAAACTGAAGCGGCAAGAAGGCTGGTGGCAGTGGCGGTGTGAAGGCAGAAGCCTGAATCCTTTGCTGGGTAATTACACAAGGTTGTGTCAGGAGAGGGGAAGCTTCGGAGAAGCAGGGACAGGTGTGAAGAGAGCCAGCATGGCGTACTGACAGTAATTGCTCCTCTGAAGGGGAAGAAACATAGGAGAACAAGTGTAACTATGAGAGAAACACGAGCAGTCCAGATGTAAAAAGGATGGATAAGGCTTGCTCTTACATACATCTGGAACCAGACCAATTCAGCTTAAGTAGTTTCATGGTGTTGTGTATTGTGTGAGATGAGCTTTCTGTATGAGAGATGGTAAGATCTCATTCAAAAATGTTCTTCACCAGGTGCTCAAAAAGCATTTTTTGGTGCAAGCGAAGCATTGTGTAGGTGTGTGCTTCGTTTATGGGACAGAATGAGATCTTCATTCTATAAATACAGTAGCGTGTGTGTGTTTGGATCTCATCCACTATTCAACACTTTCTCTTGCAGCTCTTTGTAAAAGAACGCCCTCCTAAGAATAGTGTACCGTCAGCTGAATGCAAGAGAGCAATGGGAGACGTGTTATCCAGTGTTATATTAGAATGGCAGAGCCGTACTCAAACAATGAGCCAAACTGCAAAACAAGCAAAGAGCTTTTCCTAATCTCATTTTAATGGCATATGCTCTGCTGTTGCGGTAAGCCACAGGAGATCTCAAATGCTCTCCGTAAGTTTTGAGAAGACAATAAAAAGTCATTGATATAAGTCACTGGAGTATGGGACGGCCCAGCAGTCACTCCAGAGTTTGGAGGAAATTAAATTCAGGTATGAATTGCTTATTTAGAGCCATCTTTACATTGTAAAAAGATGCATCTTAAGAGACATAAAAAATGTTTTTTTTTTTTTTTAAATCATGCGCATCACATGATTGCAAGCTGTTTTCTATTTAAAATGCAATTTATTCCTGTTCTGGCGAAGCTGAATTGTCAGCAGTCATTTTTCCCGTCTTCAGTCTCCCATGATTCCTCAGAAATCATTCTAATATGCTGATTTGGTGATTAAGAAACATTTCTTATTATTATCAATCTTAAAAACAATTGCGCTGCTTAATATCTCCTATCTGAATTTCTTTCTTCTGTTGAACACATATTGTTTTCCAAGAAAGTCAATGAGCTATCAACATCCTTCAAAATATATTTTGTGTTCAACAGAAGAAAGAAAATCAGTGAGTAAATGACATAATTTTCATTTTTGGGTGAACTATCCCTTTAAAATCTTAACATCACTTCTAGTGGCCTTTTTGGGGGGATATCAGTGCATGAATATCAGTACATGAGCTCCCAACAGCTCTTGTGAACAAACAAATAGATAAATAAATAAATAAATAAAGTTTTCCAAGCATAATAATCCAGTAACCTTGAGATGAAGACATTTATGAAAAATACTATTTAATTAAAATCTGTTTCAAATACTAAACAAATATTTTTATATTAACCTCTCAATGGCTTTAATGTTCTGTCTGCTTTTTTTAAAGTTCCATTTTTCATTTAGTAGTTGCTTTTATCCAAAGTGACTTGCAAATGAGGAATGCTAAAAAAAATTACATATTAGAGGAAACATAGATCATTCTTCTGAGGTACAGTAAAAGTGATTTTCAGATGGCATTCACCTACTAAACATTTGGATGGAACACAGGTTTGCAGTGAGTGTAGGGAGACTGGTTCAGATCTGGTGGCTGTTCTACAGTACGTGCAAATATCAGTGCCTCTAACTTGATGCTGGCAGCTATTGCCAGGCAATAGAGTGATATGAAGAAAGGTGTAATGTGGACTCTCTCGGGTTCACTGATGACCAACACACCACTGCAGTCTGCTTTTTTCAATCAGCTTGTTTTCATTTACACTGTATCAAGTTACTGTACCTTAAGGGGCTGTTCACACTTAACACATTATTATGTTTACAAACACAAAAGCCGTAAGATGCAAGACAATAGTACAAAGCATCCATCTTGCACATGCTTGCAAAGAAAAAAATTAAGAAGCAGTGCAGTGGAACCCAAATACAGGTTCTGTGTGAACTGGTCACAAGTCCTTGAAATGACCTTGCCATGTGTGTATTCTGCAAATGAAGAACGGTGTCTTCTGCCGCTCTAATTCCCCCATACTAATTAACTCACAAGGTGTTTCAGCCCCTTACCAAGTCATGTAGTGGTGTCTCATGTGAAGTCATTCTATAAAATCTCCCACACAAGCTCCACAAAATAATTATACAGTAAGTGCATGTAGCGCATTAGTATTGGTCTCATTAATCTCAGTCCTTATGTAAATATAAGTGAAAACCATATTATGAAATGTTACTGAAATATACTGATGAGAATTGAGAACGTTTAAATGGAAAGTTTGTGAAACCAACATTTAGAACAAGGCAAAAAAAGCCTTTAATATCCCTTTAAGTTATATAAGTCTAATGTATTTCAAATACTACATAATCTAGACAGATAGATACTGTGGATAGATGGATAGACAGACAGAGGGACTGACAGATGGACAGACAGACAGATTGGAAGTACCGTGCCAAGTTGGTGTAATCAAGCGATATGGCGCACATGACCTTTGCCCTTATGTAGCTAACGAGATAATATGTGGGAAGACGAAGTGGTTGCGGGAAGAGCAAGATAACCTTTGGAGGGGAAAGCGGGAATATCATAATGAGTGAAATATGATGTGCTCTGTTGCCAGTAGCTCTGGGTGAGACAGACAGCAATATAAACAAGTGAATGATGAAGAGATGAAAAGGAAAAGTGTGACTGCTGAGGGGGAGAACATCACTACAGGCAGAGGGATGAGGAGCCTTCCAAAGACCTGCCAGAATACTTGTTACTTCTCTTGCCATTTAATCTGTGTCAAATAACCACAAGGGCATAAAAAGTGACCTGAGCAAAAGGCGTGTGTCAATACACAGACAAGAATCCTTCTGTAATTGTAATCTACAGTACATACAGTGCCATTCAGTTACTAGGTTTAGAAAGTTTGAATATTTGAATCAGTGCTTTGAAGAGCCTAGCTTTGAAAAGCCGTGAAGCACAAACAGTTTTCGGATTTCAGATGATGTGAATGTGTTTGAACACAGATGTGTGTCTGAGGACTCTAGGAGTGTGTATCTTCTGCAAATAGAGGGGAACGGGACCATCCCTCCTCAAACGAGCTTATTTTCCCCCTCTACACTGACAGTGATGCCTCTTAGTACAAACAGAAGATCCTAGGCTCATCCTTCAAGAGTGAAGTAACAGCAAACAGTTAGCAGCCCACTCCTCACTAAAGGACAGGTCTTATATGAACAAATCAATATGTCAGTGATGGGCTGGGTGAAGCATTAGGGTTTGGTTTTGCTTGTCTGTCCAAACGGCGTTTAGTATTGACATTGTATACTGTGGTCAATGGTCTAAGGGACTGATTATGTTCACTGCTGTCTTTCAATTACATGTGTGCAAAGTTGCAAACACACACACACACACACACACATACACACACAGACAACACACACAGACAATCATAAAGGATGCTGAAGGTTAGATTGCTCTTTTGTGTTGTTTGCTTTGAACATTTGGGCAAGTTACTCAGTTCTGGTGTCTCTAATCTTTGAAGGAATATTTCACCCAAAAACTCTTCAATTACTTTATTTATTTTTGTTCCAAAACTCCAAAAAGATGCTCTTTCTTCTCTAGACAATAGAGAGAGATGGTCTTTTTCACATAATGATACTGGTAGACCAGTAATTGTCGATCTCCAAAAATGACAAAAAGCACCCTAAAAGTATCATTAACAATAATTTATATGATCAGTATGCAAAGTATACAATGACTTCCAGAAAGACTGATTTTTTAAAAAGGAACTTTCTTTAGGGTGCACTATTTTGAGGTTCATCTTGTGCTCTATAGCATAACAAATTAGGAGATTCTGTTTGTAGGAGCTTAAAAGCTGCAGGTCTTGATAAACATGGCTGAAAACAACATAACATAAACTAAGTTAGATTAGGCAGCTTGTGATATAACAGTTTTTCAGGTCCAGCCCCACTGCTTTCATGACTTTGAATAATTTTCCATTTCATCTGGAATCGATCAACTTGCCAAAGGGAGACAGAATGACCCTGGGTGGTAAAAAATTTGGTGAAAGTGCATCTATTGGCAGAGGCTTAAAGTGCAGTTTAAACCTCCACAGTGCAATCAGGCTAAAGCAGCAGTGCTTGGCTCTGATTGGGCCTGTACACGTTACATCAAAACTGGCAGCACTGATAGAGGCCATCTGCTCTGGAGCTCAGAGAGCTGCATGGCTTACCAAGCGCC
>JAUZSZ010000115.1:15403338-15414035 GCA_034780575.1 Labeobarbus marequensis | reverse complement strand
GATTAAGGGAATTTGGGCTTTGTTTTCCCTCCTATTTATATTTCTGTGAAACAGGAAGCCATGGCTGGATAATTTCAAATTTCATGTTCATAATCACCATGGAGTGGTCAAAATTGTGAATATGAATGGGAATATACTTCAGAGATATTTTACTCATAAGAATTTCCAATGTGTATTTGAGAAAAAAACATTTATTTCAATTCAAATCATCAACTTTCACTCGTTGCAAAATCAGTACTGGGAAATCTTTCGTCCTCACAAGAAATTCCAGATCAATGGATTTCCTCTGCGAAAACTCTACGAACAAACATAAATATGAACTCACCTTCAGGGTAACATCTGTAAAAGAACATTTGCATTGTTTCTCCATGACAAAGCTCATGTATCCAGACAGAAATTAATTTGTGGGGTGACAAGCAACATAATTATTAAAACATGCATCATATTGCAGCTGCTGTGGTTATTTGATATTGATTTTCTGATTCTATTAAATGCTTAACCTAATTTTATATACACACGAGTTTATATAGTTATAGTACTGAAAACCACATGCAACCACAGAATTCTGGAAAACGAAGGTGGTTTATAAAAACAAAAAAACAAAAAAAAAAACAAGCAAACAAAAAAACAAAGCCATCTTTAATTTGTACTCTATTTGCTAATTCTACTTTGAACACAACAGTGACCCATACTTACTTAACTATTTGGATTCATGTTAACGGCCACAACACACCACAATGTGTCTAAAGGTAAGACTTCAACCAACACAGGTTCAGAACTGACTCATGAATTTCATACATGGCCATTGCTTCTAAGCTCACTGAAACAAGCATCTAATGTCCAAATGCTCATTACCTGCAAAAATGTCAAACAGCAGCCATGCGGGACCTAGCAGTGGTCAAAACAGATTTAAAAATGATAAATTCCTCCATGGAAACTAATAAATGACAATTTCGACAGGTATTAAATTACCACTTGCTTGTCATAAAACAGTAGGCAATTTGGCTGGAAATTTTCTCCTGGGTGGTGTGAGAAAAACACAGACAGTTTCTATCTGGACAGCAATAAAATCACTGACAAGCATTTGTAAATGCTGAAACTGAATGATGTCACATATAAAGCAATCACCATCTAAATGGGGCTTCATTTTTGCTGTTTAATATCAAATTCAAGTGCACACAGAGGAAAAAACAAGCATCAATCAATAGCATTTTTTTTTTAATGTCCTCAATAACACTTGTTGACTGTGAAATCACTGTCATTATAGCAGGGAATGTGTGCATGGGATGAAGGTGGACATGTTCTCTGGTTTGTTTGCAAACATGTTGAAATCACAAATTATGTTTTAACATGATAACACCCACTGAAACAGCCTTGGTCACAACATTCAAATATATTCACTGACTTTAATTTGAGTCGATCAGAATTTGGAGTTGAAACCGATGGTGAATAACTGTATTGCTGTTGGTACTAAATGAGGTGTCATTAATTGAATTTTGACAAATCAATCGCCCCATTAAATATCATTCTTGTTCTTACAAAACAAAACAAACATGTTCTGTTCACTTTCTTGTTACACACAATTGTTAAAGTTGTCTAACCATGTTACTAAAAGGATATTAGTTGTTTACAGCATATACAAAGTGAGTCCCAAATCCCAAATTTTCCTCATTTGTATAAATAGTTTATGAATTTTATGTTTGACAAGTGACCATTAGTGCTTCACCTAAAGTATTAATTTGTGGTCTATGCAGCCATTTACAGCCATTCAAAAGCTACTTTTGATTGAGAATATGAATTAGCAATCGCTCTTTCTTTTGAGCTGTCATTTCTATAATGACTGACACATGACCTTTAAAAGCCTATCTGCACCAAGGTTTCCTATGGCTGTAATCTTGCACAAATTACTCCTAATGATGAATCCACATCCTCACATTTCACTTCTGCCACTCCTGTCATCTAGTTGTGTGTATTAATCTCATTTGAGCCCAAACTGCCTGGCCATTTGAGGGCGAGACGCAGCAAGATGGGGTCAAAATGTGTGTGTGCATGAAAAAAATTCTGCCTCAACCCAATAAAAAAAAAAAAGAAAAATCGAAAACAACCATTGGAAAAATAATAATCTTTCTACACCAGTGCCAAATGCAAATATACATATTTATATACTGCACAGCACAAAAGGAGACAGTTTACTCCAATTTGCATCAGCAAAATGAGGTACTGTTAAAACACTTTTATTTTTGATCAGTGCTTAATGGGTCTTATGAGTTTGCACGGTTTAATTCTCTTACTCTGATGAGTCAAAAAATGTGGCATCAATAAACATGAGATGCTCAAACTTGTTTAAAAATTGAACGCAAATTAATAAGTAAAGGTGAGAGAATTGAATTAGTGCTTCTTCTGCTTCCCAGAAGGAAGATGATTTGAATTGCAGAGTAAGTTATCTCCTAATCAAACCACTCAGCACTGCTGGCGAATTGCTGTTTGTCAGAAAGACACATGTCCACCTGGAAGGGAGTAAATTTGTCCTGGATGATGCTAAAGCTACTTCACTACAACCCCAAAAAAAACATCCTTTTGCTGTTTGTTAATGGCCATTTAGATTTTTCAATATTTTCTTAAAGAAAATATGAGGTACGTATTAGAAAGTATAATTCAAACAAAGTTAGGAAAACAGTTTATGGGTCCTGAAGTAACAGTGACTATCTGGCTATTGATTGGATGCCTTTAAAGGTATAGTTCACTCAAAAATGAAAATTACCCCATGATTTACTCCCCCTCAAGCCATCCTAGGTGTATATGACTTTCTTCTTTCGGACAATTGCAGTCGGAGTTATATTAAAATATATCCTGGCTCTTCCAAGCTTTATAATGGCAGTGAATGGTGGTCAAGACTTTGAAGTCCAATAAAGTGCATCCATCCATCATAAAAAGTACTCCAAATGGCTCCAGGGGTTAAATTCATGATGGTTTGAGGGTGAGCAAATCATGTGGTACTTTTCATTTTTGGGTGAACTATCCCTTTAACCTTTTGTCTTATAACAATAAATTCATTCATTTCAGTACAATGAAATTCATTATTGTACCCCAGTGTATTAAGTAAAATACCAGACAATTGGTAAATCAATAGCCAGTGCAACTAAACACCATACTGAATATTAACGTGAATGAAAACAAGGCTGTGAGGGATAGACCTCTAGTGTTTACAGTGGCATGAGCTGTATAAAAGGTCACAGACCACTGTTTGGTGTGTTGTTAAACAACAGTACAGTCCATTAAACACACTGTACTTCTATTCCTCACAGCCTCTTTTTCATTCCTGTCAGAAATTAAATATGGTGCTACACTGACTAAGGTCTATGGATTGCTCGCTCTGCTAGACCAGGGCTATACTTGTTAAATACTCTTGGTGCTACTTTAGTTTTTCTGCTGCGTATGAGCGATGCACTTAATTGTGAAACATACAAATGGAAGGCAACAGAAATGTAAATTTTAAGCTAGGGTACAATTCTGCTGCTAAAAAGACAAAGGAAAGGAAAACTCAGACAGCACCTCTTTCACACAAGGGCTATTTAGAGGCAACATGTAACATCTAGGGTATTTATCACCATAAAAGAAGGTACATAATGCCAAATCTGGTGTAATTGCATTCCAGAGTCCAAGACAAACCAAAGCTGGCAAGACCATGAAGAGAAGCTAGGAGAGATTGCTTTTAGAGCTGCTTGCTAATCTATTTCTCGGCCTTTGGGCCCTCCCCAGAGTACTGTTGGAAGAGATAAGGATGTAGACACCAGCACTCTGCTGATTTACGGGCAGCCAGCAGATGAATCCCTGCGGTAACATCTGAGCTGGGGTCACCAGTGATAAACTCCAAGGTAAAATTACAGCATGGGGAGACATAACATTCTATATGGACAGAGGGCTGTTCGGAGGTTAGCTTAGGCCACCATGACAGACAAAACATTATAATGAAAATATGGAGAAAGAAAACTCTTTTAGTGTTCAGGAACAAATACATGGAATGGATTTGGTAATGCTTGTTATGAATGAATGAAACTTAAAGGAACAGTTGACCCAAAAAATAAAATTCTGTCATTTACTCATCTTCGTTATTCCAAACCTGTATAACTAGCCAAATCGAACAGCAAATCTGTTTTTGTTTTTTTTTCACTGTTCATTGTACACTCTAAAAAAGAATTTGTTAAAATTTCAAAGATTAATGACGTACGTTTCTACTATTCCATTCTTTCTACTTCAAAATTTCACATTTAATTTCTTGCAATTATTTGTGAAATTTACTTCTAAGTGAAAAAAAGTGTTTATAAACCTTTTTTTTCAGTGCACAGAGGGAAAAGATTAAAGATACTGACTATCAAAATTTGGGCAACATATCCAAGGTCCCGCCAGCACAGTTCATTGGTTTATCACAGCTGATGTTCTGTTCTCACTGGCAATGGTGACTTTGCGTAAAACAAATTGGAGATGCTACAAAGTATTATTTACAACACACAACCTCAGCAAACAATGAGGGAGTAATGGTCTGTCTCCGGAAGACAAGTGTGGTGCTGTTTATCCTTCTACAAGGGTGAATGCACCAACATTTATCGGACATAAAAACAGCCTTTCAGCCAGATGCACAAGGAGTGTCCGTCACCTCAAGTCAGAGGCAATAAGCGGCATTCAATAAAACGTTAGCGCAACCCTGCTAAACTGCTTCCCACTGAGACATTTTCTCCTGATGTTTGTCCTGAGGTCTAATTTCTTCTAACTGCCCTAATCCAAAGGAATGAATCTCTGCTTGTGGGTACTCTAGCATTAATTACAATTTTCTCATTTCCTCTCCAGAGAAGTTTGTTTACGAGGAGCGACGTATCGTCAGTGCAGAAATGAAAGCAATTCACTTTAAATCAATCTACAGTGGCTCAGCTACACCCAGATCTCAACTCGCAGTCATTTGTTTCATGTCAGCTGAGCAATGCAAAAGATGGGGGGAATGAAAAAGTGGGAGAGAGAGAGACAGAGAGAGAAACAGAAACACGCCAAGTGTTTTCTGGCTCAATACATCCGCGCAATGTGCGCCAACATCGCAATTAACTCATGTGAGGAGATTTTTAACCAACACATTTTTGTTAACTGAAAAGAGAGGCAGGCTCTATTTTGTGAGATGTTGATGGCAAACACTGACTTTCAATTCCAGACAGTCTTTCAGAATGTGTTTAGAAAATCAATGTCGTCCTTTTGCAAATTTGATGGGACTGCAGCGGAAGGTGTCAGAGGGCACTTCAGAGCTGTGTTAAAATGAAACCAAAGGTCGGCCTGTGAATAATGAAGTGTGCTGAAATTATGTTTCTGTGAAGAATTATGTGAAGAAGGGTCAGACAGTGGGTGTATCACATAAAGCTACAAAAGATATTCAGATGGTATGCCATATGTTTGGGTAAACAAAGGTACAAATTATAAACTGATACAACAAAACAAAACAAAAAAATAAAAATAAAAATAAAAAGGAAAAATACAAATAAAACAAAATAACACAAAAAATAACTAAATCATAAAAACAAACAAATAAATAAATACATTTTTAAATGAAAATGTCATCAATAATTCAAGGCACTTTTCTTTCTGATGCAGGCTCATCTTTCAAAATTTTGGCACCTGCACCAATCCCAGGTTTGTTCACATAGACCCATACATAAATCCATTGCCACACTTGAAATTTTTAAATGTAACCATGGTGAAGAAATGCTATAAACGCTTTAAAGCGGCAGGCATATTCTTAGACCTCTCTAATCTACATCTTACCTATCCATTACACATGTCCTACCACTTCTTCACTAGTGTCTCGGAGCCTCGGAGTCTCCAGACAAGATGCAGCTGGCACAAGCAGGCCAAGATAAGCCCGGAAAGGTACATAATGTATTTTGAAGTCATGCGTACCTGCTCATAAAGAGAGAGAGAGAGAAATAACAAAGCATGTTTTCATTTGTTCTGATTAACCAACTCTGAAAATAGAGACACTGTTACAGCTGCGGGATCCCAGCAGTTACCATAGATACCATCTTTAAGGAGAGGGATGGAGGCATCTTTGTCTCTAGAACCACCGTAGCGACCACAGATATTCATCGGTGAAGAGAGCCATGAAATACCTGGCAGAGAGTCAGAGTGTGTCTTTCAGAGACAAAATGTCGTTACGCGGATAAGCTTGTGCCTCTTTTCACCACCCAGTTGATTGGCTAAATCTGAGCCCTACACTTTAACGCCTCTCTAATCACTTAGACTCAACAAAATGTCCGATTTATCAGTGGTGGTGGGACTCAATGCAAGGCTAGAAGACATGTAAATGTTTGTCTGCTGGACATCTGAAACCAATGGTTCTCAACCTTTTGACCTGAAAGCCCCCATTCTCCAACACTATATTCCAAATCCCCCTAAAAACATAATATTATAGAAGATAACAGAACTATATACTACATTATAAACATAAACTGGGAACGTAAAATTAATTTGATGATTCCAGATGTTTCAAGAAATATATTTTCTTCAAACAAACAAACAGAAGCAAGCAAATAATTAAATAAATAAAATTACTAAATAATTTTTAATTAACAATAATAAAATATTCCTGAAACTACAAAACGTTATTAGAGTTATGAAATATTCAAATTAAAATCATCTTCATCATCTATCAGAACACTTAAGTCACACTTAATGTCTACACATAAATTGCATTATAAAAATCAAACCAAGTGGCATCTGCAAATAAATAATGCTAGATAGATATATTTGCAATAATGCATTTACTAAGCAATTTTTGCAATTATGTTTAACATTATGCTTTAATAAACATCAATGATTGTAAAATGTTTTAAAATGTCTGTTTGTCAATATTTCTGCCACTTGGTTTGCTAGTTTATAAATTAATCTTATGAAAGTAAAAAAAAAATACATCTATAAAAATAAGGCAAATATTGTCACTTAAAATCAAACATCTTTCTATTCAATGCTTCAGAAAACCAACGGTATTCATTTTCTGCTATGCTTAACACAGACATCTCTTTTTCACCTTCGTCCTCCCATCTCTCCATTAGTGAAAAGCAGCAGGAAATGGAGAGTGGGAATAACGGAAAGGTCAACTTGCTGATGTAGCTCTTGACTGATGGGTCAATGTCCGGCTGCCATTCTCCCACAGCTCACCCAGGCAGGCAGTGTTTAGTACATGTGGTGTTCGTGAACCATGCAGACAAGCAGGCAATTGGTGTATATACATGTTATAGATTTAATCTCTAATAGAGGCCCATCTGTTCTGCCACTACTGCGAAGGGGAAAAGAGCTTGGTCATCCCTCTTTCAGAAGAAATGGCCTCTAATCATAGATATCTCACTAGGAATGGTGTGACTCACTTCCTGTTCTCCTCACTCTTATGTTTTTTTCACTGCACTTCTCTTGTATCTATCCTTTTCTCCCTTCTTACAACTGCCAAACTCCTCTTTCATCCCGTCAAGTATTCCACTGTCGGTTAATGTCAGGCCTGGGCACCAATTCGCTTGGTGTCTCTCAAGGCCCACAGAGTAAGTGAACAGCAATCCAGGCAGAGTGTGCCAGGAAGCCAAGATAAAAAAGCCTGGCAACCACTGAGAGACATGGATGTTGGGTCTCAAAAATGATAGTTCCCCCTGCTTCTTTGTCAACACCAGACTTGTGTTGCTCAGAAGCATCAAGCGCCACGGGGCACCCGAATGGATTTTAAATGCAACTTACACAAATATATTGTCACACACACATACAAACTAACAAAACAAAAAGCAAACACAGTACTATTTTAATGAAACAATACAGCCAAGTAAACACAAGAGATTTCTTTCATGAACATACATATTTTAGCTCCTTTCCTAAGATGTTGTCCTAGCTTGAACTGCTTTATATACTCTTCATCTCAGCCATATCATCTTTTCTTTGTCTTCTCTGAGCCAGAAAGCACTGGATAAACATGACTGATAGACTGTCTTGTTAATATTGCAGTTACATTATGAGGCTGATGAAAGACTGATGAGGTTTGCTTTCCTTGATACTGACTTGATTATGCAGTGCCATGAAGAAATACCCAGCACCCCACAATATATACATCAACCAGTAGCTACTATTTAAAAAAAAAAAAATGGAAAAGAAAAACAACAACTATGTCCTTGCAAAGGCCTACACCTCTCCCAGAACCCTGTTCACTTTTCCATATTACTCTAAACTGGAGCTCAGCCAAAATTCCTCTGATTGGCTCGTGCTCCGGACCCACCATCTGCTCTTCTCTAAAGTAGAAAACCTTGAGGATGTCGGGAAAATTTAAGTTTTTGAGTATTAAGAACATAAAGGACACTATAAATAACCCTCAGGTTTGTTCTAAATACTTAGTTTTAAATACAGTATATTGCATTTAATTTTATCATTGTATTGTTCATGAATGAATGAATGGATTTTAAAAATATGTGTTGCTTTTAAAGCTGTTTTGAAGGCACACTACTCTCTATTCCTTCCTCTCTCCATTCTCGCAGGAAATGACCCTGCATTATTGAAGTTCTACATATCAGTGATCCATAAATATGTCCAAAGTTACTGTCTGAAACATAAAACTTCATACACTCACTGAAACCCCTAAGATAGATGATAACTATAAATAATTAAATTGACTGGATGAAAGGATGGCAATTTGCAAATACTTCCAGGTAGGTAAGATAAATTACAATTGTTTGCCTGTCCAAGACAGAGGGAGAGAGATGTGGCACAATATTGACATATTACCATGTGCCAACCAATATGCAAACACCTAAGCAAGCAACACACCATACTAGCAACAACATACTAGCATACTAGCAAAAGAAGCTTATATAATAACACACTGACAACCAAGAAAGTCAATCGAGAATAGAACTTTCGGTAACACTTTATTTTACGGTTACACCTATTAGTTGCTTATAAGCATGCATACTACTAGAATATTAGCCATGTATTAGTGCTAATTAAGCACATATTAATGCCTTATTCTACATTACCTTATTCTAAATCCCTAATCCTACCCAATACCTAAACTTAACAATTACCTTACTAACTATTAATAAGCAGCAAATTAAGAATTTATTGAGGGAAAATTCGTAGTTAATAGTTAATAAGTGTTACCTATTCTAAAGTGTTACCAAACTTTCTAGAGCATTTTCCCAAGAGACAGTAACAAACAGACAAAAACTCATCTATGCACAAATAAAACTACAGTCCATAACGTTCATGAAGGACATGCTTGACAAAAATTAATCAATTAAAGCACAACACTAGCAAAAGACAGAGTAAATTCAAATCTTGTGTACGTGCTAAACTAAATTAATTATAATGAGGTTAAAAAAAGCCGTTCTCTCAGGCACATGCTTCATGCATTATGAATACTTTAAGCAGGATGTTTATGCTCATATAACACACAGACGCACACACACAGTAATGCATGCTCAAACTTTGGTAGGGCAAAAATTAATGAGCTATCTCATCCTGCCGCTGAGTCTAGACAGACCTCTGCACACTGAATTTACAAATATTGCTTCTAATTTAAAGGGATAGTTCACCCAGAAATTAAAATTCTGTCATCATTACTCATCCTCAAGTTGTTTGCAACCTTTTTTTCTTCTGCTGAACACTGAAGATTTTTGAAAGATGTGGGTACTCAAACAGTTTACCCACAATTACCCACTATGGAAGTCAGCAACTGTTTGGTCACACATATTCTTCAAAATATCAACTCATACAGGGTTGGAATAACTTGAGGGTGAGTAAATGATTTTTGGGTGAACTATCCCTTTAAGGAGGTTTTGAAATAGGTGAACCAACACAAACAAACAAACAAAAAAAAAAACAAAAAAAATAAAAACACACATTTACAGTATGTAACTGGACTTGTGACTCAAAACCTTACTGAGACAAAGCTTTGTGACAGCTAGCCTCAGTCACATCCAAACCCCACTACAAACCACATCCAAATAGCATGCCAAATCCATGGCATCTTTATCTGTCTCTCTTCCTGATATTTGGCACCCACTTCTGTGGCACCCATGTAAAAGGCACTGTGTCCCTCTAAGCATTGCCTGAAAGCAGCTTAACATGCTCACTGCCAGCTTAGTGGTGTATTAATGCATGAAACAGCAGGTCATTCTGTACAAAAATGAAAAATGAAGACCGAAAGTGAGAGAGAGGGAAAAATTGAAAATTATGGCTTATACATGCTTGTATGTGCCAGATGTCAACCAGACATTCAGAGAGAACAATAAAGCCCGTGTTTGTATTCCACCCAGGTAAATGGATGGCTTCCTCAGTATGCACTTGGCAAAGTGCTTTTCCTGCCTTTACTCGTCAGCCTACTAACATCGGCACTTAACCAAGCCTGTGAAATGCTCTCTTTAAGGATATATAAACAGGTAGGTATACGGCAACTCCCTAGTTTGTCATTATGCCTAGATAGACGGTCCAAGGTCTTTGTAGAGAGCGGAGGAACATTGAAAGTATGCCGTGTTCACATGCCTAATGAGTTTATAAAGTGAATCACGGCCAGCTCTTCCCCTCTAATGGAGCTCATAGTCTCAGGCTGATGATTTGTGGATGTGATTTCCTACCACAGACCTCCACATTTCACAAGAGCACTCTGGATATATCCATGCAGGGAGTGGATG
>JAUZSZ010000115.1:15187100-15201717 GCA_034780575.1 Labeobarbus marequensis | reverse complement strand
GGACCTCAGAGAACAGTACAAAATAAAAAAACAAATTCATCGGTGTCTTTTAAGTATCTTTTAAACCAACTAAGCAAGCTAGAGGCAACAGTGAAAAAGGAACCCAAACTCCATCAGGTGACAGAAAAGGTGGTTAGGGGTTTTAGGTTGGGTCTTTCAAAATATTTATACTACAATAACAGACCAGTGTAGAAAACAGTTGCACATAGGTGAAACACTGAAGAAATTGGTGAGAATGTGTAGATTTTGTAAATAGAATTTCCAACCTGATCTAATTTGTAATCATAGGTATACATACATAAAATATGTTTCTAACAAATGTGTACACTTGTGCATGTTTGCTTATACATTTGCTCTGAGATTGATTAAATACTCGGTGTTCAGTTGCCATCCTCTGTTTAACACAATTATATCTGACATTGTAATGGTTTCATTCTCTTCAGAGTAATTCCTAGTTCTATACTTGTTGTGAAGGATTTAATCACTTTACAGAAGCCGACACTTTAAAATGTTAAATTAATGCAAATTCTGTCATTTTAATATTTACGGAAGTTGCATAGCACCTGCCAATCAGATTCAATCAGGCGATTTCAGTCAGCTCTTGCTGTTTTTGTTTGCGGTCTGTGAATGGACTGTGTATTGTCTGAGATTAGGTTTAGGACATCATCTGTTTGTATGCTTCAAGATCCATTAAGTATTGACTCTAATAACTATTCTTCTCACATCCTGTTGTAGCAAAGAAAACATGTCAAAAATCTGGAGAGCATGAAGGCACTGCAGATAAGAACTTAAAAAAAACATTTTGTTACTCCATCAGCAGCTCTTTACCATTGCTCCAAGGGGAGATGGAGGATCATCAGAAAGCATTAATTACCATGTTAAATATTTCACACACTTAACAGGCAAGCCACTGAGTTCATCAAATTAATTTCCAACATTCAACACTGAGAATTGGTACCATTCCATTTTGATTTCACCCCACCACAGTGATTTTCCCACAGAGGGGTGTTTATGGATTTGGTGGAGTGTCTAGCTTAAAGAGAACTGTGGTAGTATCATTGACTCTTATAGTGTTTCTTAGATCAAACTGATTGACATTACACACAAGTTAAAAGCTACTAAAACTGAAAGAAATTTGTGACTGATTCTAAGCTGCACACTGATAAATTCTGGATTTGCTGTCTACAAGTCATTGATGAACACACTGGTTCTTGTGTGTTATGTGACTTAACATCATGACACAAGCACTACTCACTCTGTGATTGTACTGCTTTAGAAGACTTGGATTAAACCAGTGGATTTTTACAGTATGGAATATTTTTTTTCTTCTTTTTTTGAAGCTTTAAATCTTGGGACCTAATTGACTTTCCCTTTATGGAGAAAACCAGCAGAAACATTCTTCAAATGTGTGCTTTTGTGTTCTGCAGAAGAAAGTAAATCATACAGTTTTGGAACAGCATGAGGATGAGTAAATGATGACAGAATTTGCATTTTTGGGTGAACTAAACTTTTAAGTGGAAGTATTAAAAACTTATGGTGAGAACGTAGTGCAGGCTTTTACCTTAAAATAGGATTTATTTATTTATTTATTGTTTGGTTACAGGAGTTCACTTTTACTTAGAAATACTCAATCAAACATTTTATTTGAAGGCACAGTAGATTTTACACAGGTTGATGAGACCTGTATGTTGGATTAGAGTGTATGCAGTTTAAAAACAATGTGCTTTATATAGCTGCAGTATGTAATAACTGTTATTGCAGGCACTTGTGTATTTAATGTGAGTATAGAAAGAAAGAGAGAGGAAGCAGCGAGAGAACAGACGGATATATCTGCAAGCATAAGAAAGCCTGGAGGAGAAAAAATTCCCAGCATACTTCTTTCTCTGTCTATGTATGCGTGTGGTATTTGGATCAGACTGTGATGGTAATCATAAACCCCACAGCATTACTAATTATCATTACTTACACCTCAGTATCTGGTATATTTGTTGAAAGAGCGTGTGCAAGCACAAGTGAATCATCTTACTGTAACACCGGATGTGTTGAAAACACACCTGGGTGGATGTGCATGTGGCTCAGTGTTGAGGTAATGTGTTACAAGATTACTTTTTTAATGAATATGTAGATTAACCAACATAGGCGTATTGGATAAACATGCCTTTGCCTTCAATTTTGTTAAACTCCAAAAACTTACCTATACATACAATTCACTGCAGTTTCCAGTGGACACTAGTGACACCAGATTTACACCAACAACCAACAACTTTTATTTGTTTTCACACAAATTATTAATACAGAAGAAGATTATACTGTACTTTTTTCCTGTGTGCAATGATCTCAGATCACTCAAAACATTATCATAGCGCATGATTGTAAAGCAGTACATTTTGGCCCGGTTTCACAGACAGGGTTTAAGACTAAGACAGGATTAGGCCATAATTCACTTAGGACATTTAAGTAATTTTTATAAACATGCTTAGAAAAAAACATTACTGGTGTGCATCTTAAAACAAAACAAAGGCTCTGATATATTTTAAGATCAGTCAGTGCAAGTTTCTTTCAGTTGAAACAGCTAAAACTTACATTTTAGTCTGGGACTAGGCTTAAGCCTTGTCTGTGAAACCGGGGGTTTGACTTTTTCATTACATAACCAGCTACATATGACTTTTCTGACATTTTTTCGGTAACACTTTAGTTTAGGGACCAATTCTAACTTGTTGCTTATTAGCATGCTTATTATTAACATATCGGCTGTTTATTAGTACTATATAAAACACATATTCTGCATGACCTTATTCTACTTCCCTAATCCTATGCAATAAATACCTAAACTTAACAACTACCTTACTAACTATTAATAAGCAGCAAGTTAGGAGTTTATTCAGGCAAAAGTCATAGTTAATGGTTTGTGTCACGATTCTGGTCCATGCTCTTCGGGACAATCGCCACCAGATGTCACCAGCTCACCACACGGACTCTCACACCACATTGCACTCTGGACTTCATTTCCCACAATCCACTACACTGACGACATGCACCTGATTTCACTGATCACTCATTTCACACGCTATTTAAGCCATGGACATTCTCAGTCTGATCGCCGAGTATTGCTAGCCTAGCTACTTTACAGAGCATTCCTAGTCATAGTCATAGTCTTAGTCTTGTCAATCTTGCCGTGTCTGACCTTGCCTTTGTTTCCTGGATTTACCCCTTTGCCTTGCCGTTTGGACTGTGTTCGCGCCCCGCCTGGATTATTGCTCTCGTCTCTGGATTATCTCTCTGCCTAACCCCTTGGATACTGTACGCCGATCGTCGACCCACGCTTGCTCTACGGATTGCTCTGTCTTGTCACTACCATACCTGTTTGCTGTCTTCTGACCCTGCCTGTACGACCATGTTAATGAATAAAGCTTTGCATATGGATCCGCACGTCTCGTCTGCCCCGTTACAAACTCAGTGTTTATGTGGCCAAGGAGAACAGTATACATTTGCAGGAAAAACTATATGAATTTGAGGATTTACCAAGGATTTCTATGGGAGTTTGTTTCTGGTACTGTTTATTTTTCAGTTTTGATCATTTTCATAACTGCAACTTCATATTTCCACATTATGTGACTCAAAATCTTGTGTACACAACTTTATTTCTGTGATTTCAGAATTCTTATTTCTTGTAACTGATACATTATCTCAAAATGAATATTTATATTTTTCATTCTGAGATGGAAACAGGCTTGCATACACTTAATGTTTAAATGTTCGGGGTCAGGGGTTAAGAAATAATGTTTTTATTCGGCATAATTGCATTAATCAGCATAATTACATTAATTTGACAAAAATAAATAACTTATATTATTAAATATAGGCCTACTTAGATTAGAAAACAGTTATTTTACATTGTAATAATATTCAACTATATTCTTTTTACTGAATTTTTGAACAAATAAATGCAGCCTATGTAAGCATAAGAGACTTTCAAAAATATGTAAAAAATGCATTTAATTGATTTTTGCATAAATTGTTTCTGAACACCAGTAAAAGTCACAACACCAGAGAAACACAATCTACTTAAAGAGCACAAACAATACACTTATATGCCCTCATTGAATACACCGTGCAAATACGCACAGTACAGGGTAGGAAAAGTATGTGAACCCTTGGCTTTAATAATATGTTGACCCTGCTTTGGCAGCAATACCCTCCAACATTTTCTGTAATTGTGGATCAAACCTGTACAACAGTCAGGTGGAATTTTTCTTTTTTACAAAACTCTTTCATTTCAGCAATATTCCCTGGGTGCCTGGTCAAAATCGCTCAGCTGAGGTCAGTCCAAAGCATCTCAATCCGTTTTCCGTGGCAAATCCAAGGGTTCACATCCTTTTTCTGACAACTGTACAAACGCACATAAAAGAGCAGAGTGAAAAAAGTTACAAACGCACATAAAAGAGCAGAGTGAAAAAAGGTAGAGGCATCTATTTAAGCACTGACAGGTGTATGTTTGCTAGAACCATTGCATGGCATTCAATTTATTGCTGTTGAGCTACTCCAATTTTAATTTGGCTTTGTGTTTGGGAATTTTATCTTCCTGAAAAATTAACTTTCTCCCAGGCTTGAGGCTTCAGAATGAAGTAGGTAATCTTGCAGGATTTCCTTTGCACCATTTATTCCTCCTTCTACATTAACAAGATGCCTAGATCCCGATAATGAAATACAGTCTCACAGCATGAAGATACTACCAGAGTACTACACTGTAGGCATTGTGTTTTATTAGGTGTGGGCAGCGTTAGATTGCTTTTATATATTATCATTTTTTTAACTCTTACAATCTGTTCCAAAGCAGAGTTTTTCAAACAATGAAAAGTCATCTCACGTTCTAAAGCTGCCATTACACTATAAAGCCGCATCTAAAGAGGCACTTATACCAAGGAAAAATGCTGTAAAATTCTTATTGAGTTTAATGCTGCAGAACTGTAGAATTAATGTAGTTTTAAATACAAAATTATGCATACAGAAACATGAAATGAATGGAAAAATAGTTACAAATTATAAATACTATGCTGTGTCATAGACATGTGGCGGTAATTATTAATATGGTACACCTCAATATTAACAAACAAAACAAAATAAAATAGATTTTTTTTAGATTTTTCTGAACACAAAATTGGACTGTTTAGTCCAACGTCCAATGAGACCGCACTTGTGATGCATCAATCTAATAATGAAGATTCTAAAATAAATAAATAAATACATGAATAAAGTGAATGTTTTAATTAAAGAAAAAAACAACAACAACGCATCAGTTATGGTACTGAACAATCAATGACTATAAGAATAACCAGTAGAGTGGCCTCTTTAACTCACTGGGTATTACTAATGCCATTCTAAATGGTTAAACTATGTAATCAAATGACAAAACACAAAACAAAAAACAAAATATTATCCAGATTTTTTTGATTTTTCGGAACACAACCTTGGACAGTTTTAGTCCAATGTCCAATGAGACAGTACTTGTGATGCATCAATCTAATAACTAATATAACTAACAGTAATATTACTAATGCCATTCTAAATTGTTAAATTCTGTAATCAAATGACATGCACACTCACTCAACAGACAGCGCACATGAGATTGAGGAAACAAACGCACACTTTAAAATTAGAATGTTTATGTTGCTAAATTCAGATTTCTGTGTCATTATTCCCAATTCTGTGCATACACATCTGTGTAACTGTTGTTTTTTTGTTCCAATTGCAATATATTATTCTATGATGTTGGAGAATGTACTTATATCAACGGAAGTAAGACATATAGTGTATATTTTACTTAATTTTCAAAAATGTTTATTCATTCAGAGGTGGATCAAAGATGCCATCAAGATATGCTTTTATGTGGTTTAGAGCAGCTTTAACTTACAGTATTAAAACACACACACACACACACACACACACACACACACACACACACACACACACAAACACAATGCATTTGAACACAAATATCCACCATCAAATGCTCCATACTGTATTTAGTCAACTGTGAACTGCCAAAACTCTGACTTCAGGCAGCCTGCAAAGATGCTTGCCCTGTGAAGGCAGATGCATTCATATGAGCATTTACACGCAATTCAGGCAGGAACACGAAATGATTTGCTCTTAAATGAGAACTAGAGTAACTCCGCTGAATCTAGCACACCAGTGAATATCCTGCCGTGTCTCTGACCTTGTTTTCTGCTCTGAGTTCTAAAGGCATAATTCATGCCCTGATCAATCTGTGCTAAGTGCAGGACTGAAGCATTTAATCACAATCATTCCCAATCATTGCTCTGCATCTTACATAATGATGGATGGTGTGAATAGACGTAAAACACTACATTACCGAGTAAACCAGTAAGGCTGATCAGAAATGGGTGCAGAATAGCTCTTAGAGTGGCAGGACTGAAAGATAATCAGGGAAATTGAGGGAAAACGCTTTAATCTGGTTTCAATATTCACTGCACACTCCTCTGCCGCCCGGTTGCTGTCTGGGTGGAGATTTTCGCATCAACACTCCACCTCTTTAAGAAGTTCGTTCTGAGGTTTAATTCATGGCATTCTTTGCTGCATTGCTGAAAACATGAATTAGTCTCTCAGAGCCCAGAGATTAAATAAACTAAAAACTGTACTTACTGCAGGAAGGAAAAATTAGAAAGAGTGGGAGTAAGCCATAGGTGCTGGCAATTAAAACATGACTCTAGTTTGCCCTGATCGACTCAGAGAGGGGGAAATTCTCCCTAAATGCGTTTTCTGTTCATTTCCTTCTACCATCACCCATTCCATTCTCTGAATTTTTGGCATGTGGTTGAAATCTGAATCTTTCCACCTAATTACATTGCAGTCTGCCATCAATCATGTGTCTAATGGTTTCAAAGTCTATGATTTGACAGTTAGGACCGACACTTTTTGTTTGTCTTCTCCCTCCCGTCTCTTGCAAGATGGGGTGTCATAAATCTACAAACTTTTCCTCCCTGGTCCTCATGTCTCCTTCGTACTTTCTGTTATTCTGTTTCAGTCATTTCTGTTAATTGGAGTAGGGTATAGGAAAGTTCAATGTTGTATGACTGAAAAAATCCCTTAATTTACCATAAACCAACCATGTCTCAAGATTTTTTTTTTTTTTACTTTTATTCAGCAGAGGCAGACTTATTATTCATTAAGTCAGAGACAGTCAAATCTGGCTCACGAGATCCACTTTCCTGCAGAATTTAGCTCTAACCCTAACCAAACACACCTGAGCATGCTAATCAATGTCTTCAGGATCATTAGAAAAATCACATGTAGGTGAGTTTGATCAGGGTTGGAGTTAAACTCTGCAGGAAAGTGGATCTAGTGAGCCAAATTTGAAACCTTTACGTTATTAAAAAAGTTCTATTTGAAATAAATAATCTTTTAAAATTTATTCGGAATACTGAGTAAATGAATATAAATTTTGAAAAAAGTCAGTTTCCACAAACATTATACAGTATATTATAAACATTTTCACAATTTACAATAATAAATTCTTATGCAGCAAATCAGCATATTAGAATGATTTCTGAAGAATCGTGTGACACTGAAGACTGGAATAATGGCTGCTGAAAATTCAACTTTGCCATTAAAGGAATAAATAATGTTTTAGAGTATTTAAAAATAGAAAGGTTCTCTTTTTTGTAATATTGTAGTAATCTCTCACAGTATTGCTATTTTCACTGTATATTTCATATAAATTCAGACTTAATGAGAATAAGAAACTTTTTTCAAAAAAATTCAAAGAACTTACTTTTAAATGGAAGTGTACATACGTACAGAACCCTGTATTTTAATTTAATTTATTTAATTTTTTAAAAAATAAAATCCAGTACATACTCTGAAAGTACAGGAATTTGGACGAGCTCAAGATGTGTCCCAGAGTGCTGAGGGACGTCAAAGCTGGAGCAGTAGAAAAGTGAAATCATGACTCCATGGAAAACAACTTGTCCATGTTTTCGACAGTGGACTCCTAAGAATCAACATTTCCAAACCCTAGTGAACAGCTCATCTAGACAGCACTTTATACCATGTAAACTCTTGAGAATTTATACTGTCCACAGTTGGACTAATTTTTGAAAAAAAAAAGAAAAAAAAGAAAACATTCTTTTATTCAAATTAAAATCAAACACTTTATAAGTCATGTAAACTATTTGTCTGCTTTTCCATTGGTAGGCATCGCATTGTGGTAATGCGCAGACTCACAAAACCTCAAATCTTTTTTGTAAAATGATCACAAAGGATGCTAAATGAGCTCCACTCTTACAAGACCGCTGGGCCAATTTTTCACTCTCAGCTTAACTGCTCCTTGTTCAGATAAATTAAAAGCAGAAATTTAGATTCATTTTAGATTCCTTGACACACTGATATCAGTCATCTAGAAGTGGCTCTAAATGTTGTTACTTTCCAGGTTCAAAGCTAAACCTTTCTGAGGCAAGAGAAAGGACTCAGGTTTGTCATAAGTGGACTATTGGAATCCACCCAAACTGAAGGGCAGTCAAAGGTCCACTTTGAAGATAAGAGGCTGCAATTACAGAAAGCAGAAGAGATCTTTTAGGGACAAATCGTGAAAGTCCGTCTTGCGTTTCGTCCCACACAAAAGAAGAGAAGGTTTGGCGCTTCTAAAAGTTAGAGCAAACCTTGCTGGCGGGGTTGATTGTTTTAAATCTGTACACGTATATTTCACAGAGTGCCAAAGCTTTGAGGTCGACCAAGCCTCTCCTCTGAGTCAAGACCCCAAACATCCTCTAAATTAGAGGTCAAGAGAGAAATGACATCGGCTTCTTTTATACAGCACCCCTCGTGCCCAGCAAACGACATCCCACTGCGAGGAAGGCAGCTAGGGTCAGTCAGAGAAACAGCAGTCTGATTGAACTAAAGAGGGAAAAGAAAGCGCAAGAGATAAAGAGAAAGCTGTTGAGTGCCATAAGAACTGTAATGAAGAGGGTGAGGGTTTCCTTTATCACTGTCTTTGAAACTCTTTCTACTCTACCATGATGTCCATATCGAGTATGTCAAAATGAGTGTTAGTGATTTATCCGTTCTAACTCTCATGGACAAACCCCTTTCAGTATGCATTGTCAGTATATATACTGATTCGGGATATGTGTATCTTGCAATATGCATGCATTTTGCTTGAGAATCCCATCAATACGAGAGACATCCTTTCATGTGCACACTTGGAGATCAAATACAGAGAATGATGCTGATCAAAACAGAAGTTTGAGGGAGGTAAATCAATGGATATTTAATTTACGTTCAATTCCTACTCCCCTTTGATCTTCTTCCACATTTCACACAATTTCATAATATAATAATATTGGGTCTGATCTGTGTAAGCGAGGCCTGGCTATGTGCTCACAGGCACAGAACTTGATGTTCAATGGTTTGACTGTCTTACTGCCAAGCTGCAGGAACATTGAAACATAGTACACACTTGTGTTTTCTCACTCACACACAAACACACTACTGGTATTTTTTTTGAAAGCCTATAAAGCCTGCAATAACGTGCTTAAAAAAAGTAATAATTTGATTGTTTTCCATTTTAATACATTTTAAAAAGTAATTTATTCCTGTGATGGCAAAGCTGAATTTTCAGCATCATTACTCCAGTCTTCAGTGTCACATGATCCTTCAGAAAAAATTCTGATTTGGTGCTCAACAAACAAACAATAAAGATCTTACAGATCCAGAACTTCTAATCGGTAGAAAAGATCCACACATGAACACAAATGTAAACATATATAGGCCTACATGAACCTATTAAATCTATCCACTGTTAAGTGAAAGAAATAATTGATATTATAAAAAGAAATTCCATTGCCAAAACTCCATAAAAGTATCTTATATTGGCTGTGTCTCAAAACCTAATGAGCTGACTCACTCTCTACATTAAATGGCCCGTTGTCTACACAAACAGCATTTTAATTAAAACACAATCTCATAAGTGTCTCATTTAAGATGTTCTTCATAGAAAGAACCCAGCTTCATTAGCAGGCGTTTCACATGTGCAGTATATCAAACTGCACAAGATTCATCTGCTGCCAAAGTCCTATTAAACTTCAAAGCCTGTCATTTCGCTTACTACACTCTAAAAAATGCTGGGTTAAATACAACCCAGTGCTGGGTAAAATATGGACAAACTCAGCGATTGGGTTGTTTTCAACCAACAGTTAGGTTAAATGTTTAACCCAACCTTCTGGGCATTAACCCAACCACATTGGGTTGTATTTAACCCAGCATTTTTTATAGCCATCTTAGCAAATTCTGGGCAGCTATTATCAGTCTAAAGTTGTGTCTTATGATGACGCAAATTTAAGCACTTGATCAAGCAAACAACACTGATGACCCAATTACATGCGACATGAAGACAGTCAGGTCATGTATTAAAACGTAGCTGGTGTTTATCAACGTCCCTGTAAAATGTTAGAACATCTTCGTTGTGCATCTTTTAAAAAGACATAAAATGTTCCTGACACATTAACCCAAATATAAAATAAAACATTAGATCCACTAAACACGCTGCCAGTGAGAGCTCTTCCGTTCCCAGTGAGAGAGAGTACATGTTGTTTGTTCAGCGAAGAAGCAATAATTTACAAATATTCACATAACTATACATTATGAAAAAGTAATTGTATACTAACTTTTAACATTATGGCAGCATTATGGAGTTCTTCATGTTGCGCCACACAGTAGCCATATTTTATATTTCACCTCTTCCAGCCAGCTGTCATTGAAATGGCACCCTGGCATGTTGATGGAGACAGGACATGCGGATACAATTTCTCAGAGTGCCAATCAAGTCTGGTGTGAGATATACTGTACAGTAGGGTTCCGAAATAACTTTTTCCCCTGCACTGACCACTGTCAAGTATTTCATCATTTATTTTTATTGAAATGAGACCTGTGCTGGCAAAATGAGTCGGAATGCGCACAATCTAATTTCGAGCAACAGACAAAAAAACTGAAAAATGTTGATTTTGGTCGAATTTCAGATTTTCACAAAAATGAGTTCATGAAGCCCTCGTCTAGCAATCGCAATGCTCCAAACAGTAATTGAACATCTAAAATGATCTTTATTTGTACATTTTCTGAGAGGAGTACCCAGAGCCGATCTGACTTTGCTGACTTCGTCAATTTCAAATGGGTGCAGCTCAGTCATTTTTGTCTGATTCCAATAAATCATATATCTTTCTGAAGGTATTTTAATGGAGAGTGTGAAAATAAAAATAACTCATTTTTGAAAATTTGCTTATTGTAACTCATTTTGCCAGTACTGGTCACAAATATTTCTTGTCCCTGTGGTAATATAATTATTTAGTTGTTTACATTTACACAGTATACACACTCTTGAATGTTTGATTCTGATTGCATAATGCCAGCTTACAGTGGTCAAATACTGCTATAGTATACCATGTATATACTACCACTCAAAGTTTGAGGTCTGTAACAGTTTTTAGATGTTTTTAAGTCTGTTATGCTCACCAATGATGCATGTATTTAATCAAAAATACAGTAAAAACTGTAATATTGTGAAATGTTACTACAATTTATAACTTCTATTTTGTATATTTTAAATTGTAATTTATTCCTCTTATGTCAAAGCTGAATTTTTAGCAGCCATTACTGCAGCCTTCAAACATCAGGATGCTTTTCAGGATGCTTTAAAAAAAAACAGTATTTATTTAAACTGACAATTTATAACATTGAAAATTTTGATGTCACTTTTGATCAAATGAGGTGTCCTTGATGAGTAAAACACTTAATTACTTTAAATAAATAATAGTAAATAAAATAAAATTACTAAATGATCTTACTGATCCCAAACTTTTGACCAGCAGTGTACATGACATGGTATTCATTATACAGCAATATTTGGCCACTCTGAGCCAACATTAACCATTAACATTAATGAATCAAGTGCCACACTATAAAATATCTTGAAGGTAGTATAATTTTGCTGCCTACAATCTGAGAACAGCCTTGGGTCAAGAGCACCCAAAAATTATTTTGGTGACTCAAAGGTTTTTAGATGCATCCATCAAATCTAATTAAGCAACAAACAGGACACCTTTAACCCCACTTTTTTATTTTTATTTTTTCCAAGTGAAAAGAGAATTCAATCTCCAGTCACAATGATTAGTCTAAGCCAAAGGAGCCCAATCCTGTTCCTCAAAAAAGGCCACTGTCCTAAGGAAAATATTAGACATTAGTTATCCAACTCAGAGCTAGCTACATTAAATTATTTCATTAAAATGTCTTTCGTTTATTTTCAGGTTAGACAATGTGATGTGGAAGAGTCTTGTAACGCATCTCAAAGGTTGCATCTCGTTTTAGTACCTAATGAATGGAAATAGATGGTAGAATGGGCTCTGTCATTCTGTAAAGCCATTGTGTGTTGTTATTGCGAGTTTTACTAGGATGTGAATGCTTTTTACGAATTGTAATCTCTTAATTGCAGTAATTCTGACTTGGTGTGAATGCACATTAAAGCTCAAACCCTAATTAATGACATGGAATCAGCTAATCAAGGTCTTTAGTATTATTAGAAACATCCAGGCAGGTGTGTTGAAGCAAGTTAAAGCTAAAATGCAGGATGCTGGAGCAGCACTGGGCACACTTAATCAAGCGGACTCAAAATCTGAAGGAATAAGAGAATTGAGAATCATGGTTTGCAGTTGCAATGCAGAATTACAAGGAAAAAAAAAACAGGCGATTATAATAGAAATTAGAAACATGAGGTTAAAGAATAAAACAACTGAACTATTTTCTCAACTGAAAGCAAAAAAGCCTGATAAGGAGAATGCTGTGCTTGTGAAAAACAGATGTTTGGGCATTGTGATACTGTAGAGAATGAACAAAGCGAAGACAACAAAAGAGGAGCAGAGGAGAGGAGGAGGAGAAAGGAAGAAGAGAAGAGAGAGAGCGCACAGTAATTACGTCCCTCTTTGGGACTGAGCTTCAGAAAAGCTGCAGGATGCTATAATTCTTGTCTTGATGATGATTTAAAATCTTCAATTCACCAACGGCCTTCACGATACACTGGAGATTTTGCCTCGGTATAGCCAATAAATGCTATATAGCAGTCCTAATTAAGATGCAGATGCAATCTCCATGTGCACAAACAGTGCGATCATGCGACAACCCAGATTCCTACACATTAGTGCTTTTGACATCTGTTACCGTGCTGATGTATTCAGATAAGACTCGCAGCTTGAGTTCCTCTTTTCAGCTTACACTTGAATGTTTGCGATGAAAACAGGCTGACCATCTTTCCAGAACAAAAATGATAAACTTTCATAAAGTCCACCAAAGCGATCAGTGTAATAAACCGGCAAAGAGGTTTATTATTCAAAAAGGGAGATCAGTTCAGCGCAGACTATTTTTGTGAAATAAATTGCAAATATAGTGCAGGAATGAACTAAATAAATTGAGAATGGGCTGAAAGACTCATTCTATGACCGGTAGCACCTATAAAAAATGGCAGGTATTATTACAGCTCCAGAGCCTCGGGAAGTCACATCTAAGGAAAAGAGCTATAATGTGAGAGAGCGATCATTAAGATAATCTATAATGAGGCAGATGAAGTGCGTTTCAGAGACGGCGTGACTCAGCCAGACTTTAGCACTATGAGAACACGTTAGAGTGCATGACAGCGAGCCCTATGTGGCCAACTCTCTCTCGTACCGTACCACCAACGCACA
Organism: Labeobarbus marequensis; assembly: GCA_034780575.1. Lineage (NCBI taxonomy): Eukaryota > Metazoa > Chordata > Actinopteri > Cypriniformes > Cyprinidae > Labeobarbus > Labeobarbus marequensis. The sequence goes on along the minus strand of JAUZSZ010000115.1, from coordinate 15,187,975 downwards.
ACAGCTCTGCCTCTTCAATTAATGAAGAGGAGGAGAGTCATGCCGCACTTAGTCACTATTCATTCCCATCTCATTCTGACGAATTCACCAGAAATGCAATACCTTTAATGATGGACACTGTGACAACATGATAGACACTAGCTGGATGTGAACACACTAAAATAACAAGATTAAGGGAGTTGGCACACTAGAGGAATCTCTGAAGGAGCGTTTGACGGATGCAAAAGTGCAGGCTGTGGAAAGAGTTGGAATCAAGCAAGAATACAGCAGGAATGCCATACAAATGCACCGTAATCGTCAGAACCAACATATTCACAGTGTAGGCATCCTTAAGACAGTGCAAGTAAATTAGAAAATGGTAAACTCAACAAATACTATAAAAAAGATTATGCATAATATGCATTAAATAATATCTAATGTGTAATGTATGTTATGCATAGCATTATGTAACCCACAATGAAAAATAAATATGCTAAAATGTATTTGAAATATATTTATCTCATGCTAAGTATACTACAAATAAATTTACATATTTATGTGCTTAATAAAAATACCCTGCAATTGTACTTTTGGTATACTAAATTAGAACAACTAATTTTGTACTTAATGCATTTTAATTGTGCAGAAGTAGTGCTGAAGTCCAGCTAAAGATATACTGAAGCATATTTGAATGTGCTAAAGTGAAACTATTGCAAGTATACTTCAGGTACTTGCATATAAAGACCGATATTATTCAAAGATCGTACAATCCTCATCAATAGTGACATTAAAAACACATTTTAGACTTAATATTAAGAAATGTGCATTGTGCACAAGTAGTACTCCAAAAAAGTTTAATTATAACTTTTATATCACGAAGTCTCGAGCGATTTAGA